>RJWM01023675.1:0-31827 GCA_004363535.1 Dasyprocta punctata
AAAAAAAAAAAAAAAAACAAATGGAAGAGGCCACAGACAAAATAATAGCTAAGGTATGAAAAGAAATGAAAATCAAAATGAAAGAAATTAAAGCAGACAGATAAAAAAAGATAGAGGTTAGAAAACTGATGAAAACCATGCATGCCCAACATAAAAAAGAAATTGAGTCAGTGAAACTCCACTGAAACTATATATAACAGATTGAATGAAGGTGAGGATAAAATATTAAACCTATAAGATAGGAATGTGACTAATGACCAGGAAAAGAAAGATATCTCAAAAATAGAAAGAGACCACAAAAAAATCAATCCAACAGTTACAAGATGAAGCAAAGAAGAACAACATAAGAGTGACTGAAGTCAGTGAGAAAGCTAGAGACAGCACAAAAGCCATTAAAAACCTCTTCAAAGAAATAATGACACAAAACTTTCTAAACATGGGTCAAGAATTTTACATACAAATAAATGAAGCATATAGAACCCCAAATAGCCATGACCAAAATAAATCTACACCAAGTCATATAATAATCAAGATTCTGGAGATTCAAGACAAGAAACAAAATATTAAAAGCAGCTAGAGCAAAGAAACAAATAACCTATAAAGGATAGCCCATCAGAATCATGGAAGACTTCTCAACACAAACCCTCAAATCAAGGAGAGCCTGGAGTGAGGTATTCCAAGCCCTAAAAGCAAACAATCTTCAATCCAGATTGATATACCCCACAAAACTGTCCTTAAAATCCAGTGAAGAAATAAGATACTCCCATAACAAAGAACTGCTGAAGAAATTCATGACCACAAAACCAACACTACAGAATGCTCTGAAGGATATATTAGAAAGAGATAATGAGAACCACAAACACATGTGCACCAATAGAAAGAAACTGCCAAGCAGGAAAAGAAATTAAACAGAGGAGAAAGATAGGGAACCAACAACAGCAATATAAAATGAAAGAGATAAGCCAATACATATCAGTTATAACCATCAATATAAATGGTCTCAATTCAACCATCAAAAGAAAAAGACTGGCAGAATGAATCAAGAAACAAGAACCAACAATATGCTGCATTCAAAAAACACATTTAACCCCCCAAAAAATTCATAGACTCAAAGTCAAAGGATGAAAAACAATTTTCCATGCCACAGGAACTCAGAAAAAAAACACAGGTAGCTATTCTATTTGCAGACAATGTAAACTTTAAGCCATAACTGATCCAAAGAGACAAAAAAGTCACTACATACTTGTTAAGGGAAAACTTCAAGGAGAAGAGATAACAATCATAAATATATATGCACCACATCCTAGTGCACCCAACTACATAAAAGAAATATTAACAGACATGAAAAATCAAATAAGCATTAACACAATTGTAGTGGGGGAACTTAATACCCCACTCTCGCAAATAGATAGATCAACAAGACAAAATAAAATCAACAAAGAAATATCAGAATTAAACCAAGCCTGTGAACAAATGGACTTGGTAGATTTCTAAAGAGGGTTCCACCCCAAAACATCAGAATACACATTTTGCTCAGCTGCACATGGGATGTTCTCCAAAACAGACCACATACCAGCCCACAAAACATGTTTAAGTTAATGTGGAGGAATTGAAATCATTCCTTGCACACTATCTAACTATAGCACAATGAAACTGGAAATCAACAAAAGAAATCACAAAAACTACACAGAAAAATGGAAATTAAACAACACACTTATGAACAACCAATGGGTCATAGAGGAATTTAAACATGAAATTACACAGTATATACAATTGAACAATAATGCTAATACAACATACTGAAACATATAGGACACGGTGAGAGCAGTCCGAAGAGGGAAATTTATAGAGATAAACTCTCACATCAGGAAAACAGAGTGAACTCGAATAAACAACCTAATGTTGAACCTCAAACTTCTAGAAAAAGAAGAACAAATCAAACCCAAAGCTCATATAAGGGAAGAAATTATATAGATAAGAGCACAAATTAATGAAATTGAGACTACAAAAACAATAGAAAGAATCAATGAATCAAAAAATTTGTTCATTGAAAGAATTAATAAAATTGATAAACCATTAGCGAACCTCATCAAAAAGAGGAAAGAACACAAGTTCAAGCAATTAGCAATGAGAAGGGGGAAATCGCAACAGATCCTACAGAAATTCAAAAGATCATCAATACCTACTATAAGAACCTATATTCTAATAAGATGGAAAACACAGAAGAAATGAAAAGATTCCTGGGCACAACTGAACTGCCAAAACTAAATAAACATGACTTGAAAATTCTAAATAACCCAATATCAGCCAATGAAATTGAAAATGTAAATAAAAGTTTACCAACAGAGAAAAGCCCAGGATCTGATGTATTCATGGTTGAATTCTGCAAGAAATTTTGAGGAGAACTAATACCACTAATGCCAAAACTCTTTAAAGAAATTGAAAGGGAAGCAATACTTCTAAAATCATTTCTGGAGGGAAGTATTGCCCTGATTCCAAAACCAGAGAAGAACCCAACCAATAAAGAAAACTACAGGTCAATCTCCCTAATGAACATAGATGTAAAAATTCTCAATAAGATACTGGTAAGTAGAATGCAGCAAATCATCATGAAGATTATACACCATGACCAAGTTGGATTCATAACAGGGGATGTAGGGATGGTTCAACATATGCAAATTAGTAAATGTAATACACTATATTAACAGAACCAAAGACAAAAATCACATGATCATTTCAATAGATGCATAAAAAGGATTTGACAAACTGCAACACCGATTCATGATAAAAAGCCCTACAGAAAATTGGAATAGAGGGTTTTTATCATAATCTGATAAAAGCCATTTATGACAAAACAACAGCTAACATCATACCAAATGGTCAAAACCTGAAAGCTTTCATTCTAAAATCAGGAACAAGACAAGGGTGTCCACTACCACCACTCCTATTCAATAGAGTTCTGGATACATTGGCCATGGGAATTAGACAAGAGAAAGAAACAAAAGGAATTGATAGGAGAGAAGGAACTTAAATTATCATTATTTGCAGATGACATGATACTCTACATAGAAGACCACAAAAGATCCACCAAAAGACTTATACGTTTATTTATTTATTGGCACCGGGGATTGAACTCACAACCTTGTGCCTGTCAGACAGGCACTTAAGTCACTGAGCCAAACTCCAGGCCCTGGTTTTTTGAGTTAGGGTCGCACTGTGTAGCTCAGGCCGGCCTTGCACTCGCGTTGTAGCCCAAGCCGGCCTCGAACTCACAATGCTCCTCCTACCTCAGCCTCCTGAGTGCTGAGATTAAAGGTGTGCACCACCACGTCCGGCTAAGACTTATAAATTTAATAACCAAATTCAGTATCATAGCTGGATACAAAGTCAACACTCAAAAATCAATAGTATTCCTGTATGTAAGTAACAAACTCACAGAGTGAAAAATTAGGGAAACCACATACTTTATAATAGCATCCAGAAAAAAAGTGAAATACTTAGGAATCAATCTAAGAAAAGAAGTAAAAGATCTATACATTGAAAACTATAGTACTCTGAAAAAGGAGATCCAAAAGATATCAGAAATGAAAAGTTATTCCTTGCTCATGGATAGGAAGAACCAACATAGTGAAAATAGCCCTACTCCAAAAACTGCTATACATATTTAATGCAATTCCAATCAAAAACCATTATCATACCTCACAGAGTTAGAGAAAACATTCCTAAAATTCATTTGGAATTAGAAGGGACCTAGAATAGCAAAAGAAATTCTGGGCAACAAAGGAAGTCAGGGGTCATCAAAATTCCTGACCTGAAATTGTACTACAAAGCTTCTTCAATAAAATCACCATGGTATTGGAAAAACAAAACAAAACAAAACAAAAGACCTGAGGGTCATTGGAACAGAACAGAAGATGCAGACACAACTACAAACACACTAAACCACCATATTGACAAAGGAGCCAAGCATGTTCACTGGACGAATGATAATCTCCTTAATAAATGGTGCTAGAAAAACTGGCTTACCACATGTTGAAGACTAAAACAAGACCCATGTCTATCACCATGCACTAAACTAAAGTCAAAATGGATCAAAGATCTAAATATTAAAACAGAAAGACTAAACCTACTGGAAGACGAAGTAGGTAGAATCTTGAAGATACAGGGGTAGGCAGAGAGTTCATGAACAGACCCCAAATCAAATAGGAAGTACTTGAAATAATCCATGCCTGGGATCTTATCTCATTAAAAAGTTTTTACATCAAAAGAAATCACCAACAGAGTGAAAAGAAAACCCACAGAGTGGGAAAATATTTTAGCCAACTGTCCCTCAGACAAAGGTCTTCTATCTAGAACATATAAAGAATTAAAAAAAACACCAGGTCCCCCAAATTCAAAGACCCAATCAAAAAATGGGCATCTGAGATGAATATGCACTTCTCAGATAAGGACATAAATCTATGAAAAAGTATTCAAAATCATTGTTCATTTGAGAAATGCAAATTAAATTTAAAACAACACTGAGATTCCATCTCACTCCGGAGAAAATGGCTACTATCAAGAAATCAACCAATAACAAATGCTGGTGGGGCTGTGGGGGAAAAGGAACCCTTCTACACTGTTGGAAGTCTAGAGTGGTACAAACACTGTGGAAATCAGTGTGGAGACTCCTCAAAATCTAGTAGTAGAGGTCCCATTTGATGCAGTTATTCCCCTTCTCGGTGTCTTCTCAGGAGAATGAAAAACATCATACCACAGCGATATATGTGCACCCATGTTTATTGCAGCGTAATTTGTAATAGCTAAATCTTGGAAACAATCCAGGTGCCCACCAACCGAAGAATGGATAAAAAAGATTTTTAAAAAATATAACGGAGTACTACTACTTACCTCAAAGAAGGATAAAGAGGAGACTTTTATAGATAAATGGATGCAATTGGAGACCATGCTCATAAGTCAAATAAATCAGACCCATATATGTGAAAATCATATTGTCTCACTAGTGTGAGAAACTGAATGAGTAAATAGGATCTGAAATGCACACTAAACCTTGTAAATTAGGAAGAAACTGTTCGAAAGAAAAGACAAACTGTGATGGCAAAAGGAAGAAAAGGGGAAAATATATGTATACACAAGACAGTTAAGATACCTACACAGCTAGCTTCTCTCTGTTCCTTCAAAGGAATGTTTTATGCTAATATTGTTTAGACAAGATATCATGCCTATATCTTGTACTCTGAATAACTACTAGGAAGACAGCAATATGCAATGTATCAACTATTGTAACAACAATATTGCAACTGTTCAAGTAACCTGTTTTGTAATTCAGTTTCATTGTTTGTTTATCTTTTTTCCCTTAAAATTAAAAAACAGAAATGCTAAATATACTGGAAGTGAAAATAGGTAGAAATCTTGAAGACACAGGTGTAGGCAGGACTTCATGAACAAAACACAGACTGCAATAAAATACAACGAAGAATCAACAAATGGGATCTCACCTTATTAAAAAGTTTTTGCACAACAAAAGAAATCACCAACAAAGTGAAAAGAAAACCCAAAGAGTGGGAAAAAAATTATAGCCAGTTGTTCCTCAGACAAAGGACTTATATCTAGACATAATAAAGAATTGAAAAAATTCAGGCCCCCCAAATGCAAAGACCCAATTCAAAAATGGGCATCTGAGATGAATACACACTTCTCAAATGAAGAAACACAAACAGCAAATAAATATATGAGAAAATGTTCAGTCTCACTGATCATTCAAGAGATGCAAATTAAAACAACACTGAGATTCCATTTCACTCCAGAAAGAATGGCTATCATTAAAGAAACAACCAATAACAAATACTGATGGGGTTGTGGGGAAAAAGGAATCCTTCTCCACTCTTGGTGGGAGTGTAGACTGTTGCAACCACTGTGGATATCTGTGTGGAGATTTCTTAAAAAGCTAGGATTAGAGGTCCCATTCAACCTAGCTATTCCCCTTCTGAGTATCTTCCCAGAAGAATTAAAACATCATACCACAGAAATACATGTGCACCTATGTTTGTAGCAACACAATTTGTAATACTTATACCTTGGAACCACCCATATGCCCATCAACCAAGGAATGGATAAAAAGATTTTTTTTATATAATGGAGTACTACTTAGTCATAAAAAGGACAAACTGGAGACTTTTATAGGTTAACGGATGCAACTCGAAACCATACATGTAAGTGAAATAAACCAGACCCACATGTGTAAACATTGTATTGTCTCACTAGTGTGAGAATCTGAAAGGGTAAGCAAGGTCCAAAATGTAGAGTAGCTATTGTGAATAGGGAACAAACTGTTCAAAAGAAAAGAAAAACTATGATGGGAGAAAAGGGAAAGGAAGGAAGGGAAAAGGAAAAGTTACATATAAACACAAGACAGTTAAGACTGTTATACAGATAGTTTCTCTTGATTCATTGAGGGGAAATTTTGTGCTAGTTATTTTCTGAACAATGTTTCATGCCTATATTGTACTCTGAACAACTACTATGAATATGACAATATGCAATGTGTTGATTATTATTACTCTCCTACTAGCCTGTTTTGAAACTTTGTTTTACTCTTATTTCTTACTTTTTTCTGTTTAAAATAAAAATAAATAAAAATAAAATTCAAAAGAGAACTGAAAAGAATAACTTCTGCTTCGTTTCAGTGGAATAATGAAAAGAAAGGAAATTTTTTTTTTCATCCTTCTAGATAAGGTGGTAAATGGCTAACAAAAGATGAAAAGCAAATCTATTCATCTCTGGGGAAAGTATTCAAATTGGAAAAGTGAGAATGTCTCCGAAGATCCCTGGTCTTTTACATCTTGAAAGCTACTCTACTTCTAAACTGGTTCAAGTATTTTGTTTCCTGTCCATATTCCCTCTCCTTCATATCTTCTGTGTTCACCAATGTCATTGACTGCTGCCCTATTTTATTCTCAGTTTTTCATATGGAGATAAGAGACACCAGACCATTATTTAAATAACACTCCCTGTGATGGTTAATATTGATTGTTGCCTTGAGTTTATTAATAGACATTTAGTAGGTTAGTAAAGCACACTGCTGGGTGTGTCTGTGGGAGTGTCCAGAGATTGTTGGTATTGGACCAGCAAATTGAGGGGGACACCCGCCCTGATGTGGGTGACACTACCCTACAGGCTTTCAGCTCAGGTGTAGTAGAAAGAAAGGAAGAAGTCTACCTGCACTTGAAAAGTTTCATTATACTAGAGTAGGGGCTATTTTACTTTATTTTATTTTTTGCTATTTCTATCACCTGCGGACCTCAGATTCCAGCTCCTTTAGCCTTTCAAGGCTGATTCACACCTGCAACTCTCCAGAGAGCTTCCAGGTCTTCGGTTTTGGGCTGGCACTGCATATTTTATTCTTCTTATTCTGTGACTTTCAGCTTCTTGAATTGAGCAGCTACTGGATCTTTTCAGCATGCATATGGCCATTGTGGATTTTCCTACCTCTGAGCTTGGAAGGCTATTTAATAAAACCTCTTGCATAAGTATAAATAGATATCTATACATCTATATCTGTATATCTGTATACAGTATATGTATTCTGATTCTTTAGAGAACCCCAACCAATGCAGTCCTACCAATAAGTTAAACTCCCTGACCCTCTGTCTTTTCACTATTCACCTAACAAAATCCCCAAAGCCCTGTTTTTGGCTTTCTCCATGCCTACAAATATAATTGCAAGAAGTTTCTCCACAGGTTTAACATGCAAAAATCAATATATGTAATGCACCACATAAACAGAAGCAAGGACAAAAACCACATGTTCATCTCAATAGATGCAGAAAAAAATATTTGACAAAATCCAACATCCATTCATGATAAAAACCCTGAAGACAATAGGCATAAAATGTCTCTTTTTTCAATCTGATAAAAGCCATCTATGACAAACCAACAGCCAACATCTAAGTGTAGAGAAGCTGAAAACTTACGCTCTAAAATCAGGAACTACACAAGGATGTAGCTATCACCATTCCTGTTCAATATAGTTATCAAAACATTAACCAGAGAATTTAGAGAGTAGTGTATAGGACACTAAATAACACTCAAAAATCAATAGGATTCCTATGCAATAATAACAAACTCACCAAGTAGGAAATTAGGGAAACAATACCTTTCACAATAGCATCAAGAAAAATGAAATACTGTACTTAGAAATTAGCCTAATCAAGAAAAGTGAAAGACCTCTACAGTGAAAACTATAGTACTCTGAAAAAGGAGATCAAAGAGGACACACAAAAAAATGGAAAGATATCCCCTGTTCTGAGATAGGCACAATATTTCCAAAACTGTTTTACAGATTTAATGCAACTCCAATCCTAAAGCTCATGTGGAACCAAAGGAGAGCTTGAATAACAAAAAAAATTCTGGAAAACAAGGACAAGGCAGGGAGCATTGTAGAGAGCGGTAAAGCTTCACAGCTGCCACCCCACCTCTCTCACCTGTGGGCATCCGGTGCGTCAGCCTACATTTCCCAGGATCCTCTCCAGCCTAGCCCGGAAATGACACTCCCCACAGGATGACAGCTTCCGCCCCCTCTTCTATAAATGCCATATACACCTTTTAATAAATGAGACTCGATCAGAATTATTCGTCCTGTCTCCTTTCTCTCTCCCCAGCCTTGCCCTCCCCCATCTCCATGCCCTCTCCTCGAGACTCCCGTTTCTTTTAGGACCTGCAGGCAGATTCAGAGCATTACATTTCTGAACTTCAGGTTATACTACAAAGCTATAGTAATGAGAAAAAAAAATAATGAGCATGGTATTGGCAAAAAAAAAAAAGACTTGTGGATCAATGGAACAAAATAGAGGTTGCAAAAACAACTCCAGGTGCACTCAGTTACATTATCTTTTTTTTTGTTTTGTACTGGGAATCGAACTCAGGACCTCATGTTTGCCAGGCAGGCGCTGTGCTGCTGAGCTACGTCACTGGTCCATCCGTTATATTATCTTTGACAAAGGGACCAAATACTTTTGCTGGAGGAAAGATAGCCTCTTTCACAAGTGATGATGGGAGAACTGGCTATTCACATGCTGAATATTAAATCTAGACCCATTTATCTCACCACACACTGAACTAAAATCAAAATTCAAAGATCTAAATATTAAAACAGAATCTCCTGGAAGACAAAATAGGTAAAACTTTTGAAGACATAGGTGTAAGCAAAGACTTTATCAGCAGCACACCAGTTGCACAAGACATAATACTGAGAATCAGCAAATGAGATCACATTCAACTAAAAAGCTTCTGCACAGCAAAGGAAACAAGAAAATGAAAAGACAATCTATAATGGAAAAAAAAAAAACTTTTACCAGCTACTCCCCAGACAAAAAGACTAACAATTAGAATATTTAAGAACTCAAAAAAACCTCTCAATTAAAAAATGGGCATCTGAAATGACTCGACACTTCACAGTTGAAGAAATGCAAATAACCAATAAATATGTGAAAAAATGTTCAACATCACTGGCCATTTGAGAGTGCAAATTGAAATACCAAGATTCAATCTTACTCCAGAAAGAATGGCTATCATCATGAAATTAAATAATAACAAAGGCTGGTGAGGATGCAGGGGTAAAGGGAACACTTCTACATTGTTGGCAGGAATATAAATTAGTATAACCACTTTGGAAATCAGTATGGAGATTCCTCAAAAAACTGAAACTGGAAATTCCACTTGACCCAGCTATTTCCCTTCTAGGTATCTTCCTGAAAGTGTTAAAGACATCCTATTACAGTGATACATGCATGCCCATGTTTATAGCAGTGCAATTCATAATAGCTAAATCTTGGAAGCAGCCTATATATGTCCATGAACAGATGAATGGGTATAAAATGTGATATTTACAAACAATGGACTGCTATGCTGGCACAGAGAAGGATAAACTTAGTCATTTTTAGGAAAATGTACACACCTTGAGACCACAATGTTAAGTGAAATTAATCAGACACACAAGCTTAAATATCACATGGTTTCTTTTATACGAAAAACCCAAATAATTAAAAAGGCAAAATAAAAGATAATAGGAGGTAAGGACATAGATCCTAAAGGAGAAGGGGATCAAGAGATGGAGGGCAGTGGGAGGGAGGAGAGGAAAAGGGGATGAAAAAAGGAATTAAGGTGCGTTGGGTACATGTGCCAACTCTATACAAGGAATGAGAACATTGTATAATGCAAACATTTACAATAAAAGGAAGAGAATCAAGAAATAGGTGGAGATATGAGGGAGGGAAGGGAAAGGGTATGAAAAAAGGAATTAGGATGTATTATGTACAGGTAGCAATTCCCCTAAGGAATGCAAACATTATATACTACGAACTTGTACTAAAAAAAAAAAATAGACAATATCAGGGAGTTTGGAGGAATAATTAGAACTTTTTTCTCTGTTTTGTTTTGGTTTGTGGTGTGGGGTATATCACAGACCCTCATGCAAGCTAGGCAAGGCTCTACCATGAGCCACAGCATAGCTCCTATTCTGTATCTTGACTGTACATGACTTGGTCCATTTGTCAAAACTCACAGGATTGTACACCAAAAAGAATTTTACTGTAGGTAAATTTAAAAGTAAAATTCTAAAAGCCCAAATAGTCCTGCCTGTATTTATTTATTTATTTATTTATTTTGGTACCAGGGATCGAACTCATTCATAACCTCATGCCTGCCTGGCAGGCGCTTAGGCCACTGAGCTAAATCCCCAGCCCTGTTTTTTAAGGCAGGGTCTCACTATGCAGTTCAGGTTGGCCTTGAACTCACTTTGTAGCCCAGGCTGGTATCGAACTCACAACAATCCTCCTGCCTCAGCCTCACTAGTGCTGGGATTAAAGGTGTGCACCACCACGCCCAGCTCTGCCTGTATTTTTTCCTGACCATACTGTCTCAAGGTCTTGAGCTAAATGAATGAAGAAGTGGATGTACGATTTGTTTATATCTCATATCTAAGCTCTATGGGTTCAGTGCTGGTATAGGTCAAGTTCTCAGGGAAGCCAACTATGAGATGGAGATTAATACATAGGAGATTTATTAGAGAGGGCCCTTGAGATCAATGCTTGTTGGGAAGGGAAAGAAAGTGGGATTCAGAATTGGGCAGAGTGAAAACCATGTTGCAGTTCAAGTTCAACATCTCTTGTGGTCTACCACATGATGCCCTTTGAAGACGAGGTGATTATTTGGAGTTGTCCCAAGTCAAGGGAATAGGGCCAGGCCCCATCTCATTTAGCTATTAGGTGCAGTCTGACTCCTAGAAGGATGCAACTTTGGGTGAGGCAGCTCTCTTCAGTCAAGACACTCCCTGAAGTTGTTGACAGCTGAGGGCACCACTCCCAACATCTGGGGAACATTTCCTTTATTCCTGAAAGGGAATTTGAACCGCATCCACCACATTCCCTGACCTCGTCAAAGAGGAACTATTCCAATCTGCTTTACTACCTCCTGAAGGGCAGAAAGTTAAAGTCTAATGACAGCCCAGCTACTGGATCCTTTGGATTTTGTAATAGAAAACATAAATCATCAAAGATATTTTCTGGGCAAAGAGTCACTACTTACAGGAATTTTTCCAGTTTTATACATTTTTCTTCCTTGGTATAATATGTGTAAATTATCTGTGGAAATAAAACCATAAATTGTTATGGAATTTACTTTGTTAAGTGTGCTAAGTGCAACATTTTTCTTGACAAAAACATTAATTAAGGGATGTAGGTCAGGGTGGCTTTAGTTTTCTTCCTCTTCCTCCTCCTTTTAGGGATTGAACCCAGGGCCTTTACACTGAACTATATGTCCTGACTTTTTTATTTGTTCATTTTGAGGCAAGTTCTTACTAATTCACTAACTTTCCAAGACTGGGCTCCCATAATGCTTAGATTACAGGTGTGTGCCACCATGCCCAGCTAGGATATCTTTCATAATACTTTCACTTCTTCACATTCATAACATGTTGGCTTTCTCATTTGATAAAGCCTATACAGATTTCCAAGCTCTAGCCAAAGTGAGGTAAAGATTATTCTACAACCGTTTATGATGTATGCCATAAATATAGAGGTTGTATGATGAAAGGAAGTTACAAGTATGTTTTTCTCTTAAACATGACTCCATTCCCTGTGATTCCTACCTCTTAGGCTGCTTCTTTTTAATTTCCTGCATCATGCCCACCTCACTCAAAATATTGAAAATCTCATGGTTCTATTCTTGGACTCCTCTTCTTGCCATGCTAAATCACTTGAGATCTTCAATTCCCATGGCTTCTCCCAATAAGTTTACACCGTTCATTCAAACATCATTTCCAGATTCCTCTTGCAAGCTTCAGTTTATCTCATAATTCCAATTCTAAGCATCTCTACCTAGATGCCCCAGGAACTTCAATTAATATTTTTCCCAAGTCAAATCCTCTAAGAATCTGCTGTTGTTCATGGATTTTCATTTTTGAGCAATGCTATTATTACACAGCAAGATGCCCTAATTATAAATTTCAGAGTCATTTTTGTGTATTCTTCTTTCTTTTTCACACTCAATCAGTCATTCTAGCCCATAAAATCTACCACATGAATGTTTCTTAATTATGCTTCCACCTTTAACAGTTGCTCTCCAAAGACATCGGTCCATACTCCTTTTTTTCTCTAGTTTTGTGTGATCCATATTTATTGATTGGTTTCTCTGCTTCCATCCTCTAACACCTCCACACCCTTAGCAATGACTCTCAGCCCAAAAGGATCAAACAAGCATGCCTAAGCAATCTCATAAAGATTTTTACAGCTCTGTTCTTACTCCTAAGCCTACTTTCTAAAGGTTTTCATTATCTGTACTTCTACAGTGTTACTTCTTACAACTTTTTTCCTCTTCCTTTTCTTTTTCCTCCTCCATCCTGCATTTTGGTTCTGTTGGCATACAGTGTTTAATACTGTGTGCTCTAATCAGGCTTTTTGACTTCCACAAAAAATGTTGAATAATGATGCTTCTAAATCTGAGTTCAAATTGTTCACTCTGCCTGAAATGACTTTTGTTTACATCTCAGTCTATGATTTCCTATTCAGAGTTCAAGTTCACATATAAAGTTCATTTAACATAATTAATAATTCATACTCATGGAACTTTGTTCATTATACTTTGTGCATTAAAATACCTCTCAATACTGTTATGAGTTTGCTTACTTTACTGGAAACACTGTGACCTCCATAAGAACATTCAAAATGTAATAGGTATTCAATTGATGTTTGGTTTGAACTAGTGAATTTAATACCTTTACTATAGTTAACACATTAAACTGGAGCTATGAATTACATACATTTAAGAATAAATTTTAATTATATGCTATACATTAGGTTAGAAAATAGAGAAGAAAACATTAATGCATTGGGTTTAAAGTAAAGGAGACATACAGTAGTCCCTCTTATCTATGAGGGATATGTTCCAAGGTCACTAGGGATGCCTGAAATCTGGATACTACTAAAACCTATATACACTATGCTTTTCCTATACATACATCCCTATGATAAAGTTTAATTAATAAATTGGGCGCAGTAAGAACTTGACAAGAATGACTAAAATTGAAATAGAAAAGTTATATATTGTAACATGTTCTCTCTCTCGCTCACGCTCTCTCTCTCTCTCTCTCTCCTTGTAATGTAGATCTTGGCAACTCCAGTGTACAATTGTTTTTCTTTCCTTAAGTCAAGAATTTTCATCTTTTCACTTAAAAGAAACACTTCATGGCTTGTTTTTGGCATATCCAAGTTGCCAGCATCTTCTGGGCCATTATTAAGTAAGGTAAAGGTGTTTTGAACACCAGCTTGCAGCACCGTGACAGCGGATCTGATAACAGAGATGGCTACTAAGTGATTGGTGGGCAGGCAGTGATGTGGTATAAATACACTAGATAAAGGGAAGATTCATACCTAGAGTGTGACAGAGTAGGAAGGCTTGAGATTTAATCACATTACTCTGAATAGCATGCAATTTGGAACATATGAATTGTTTATTTCTGGAATTTTCCATTTAGTATTTTGGACTGTGGTCAACTGTGCATAACTGAAACCACAGGAAGTAAAACTTCAGATGGGGAGAATATTATAATTCTAAGGAACTAATTCAGAAAAAACAGGAGTGAGGAATCTTTGTGGAAGAAATGGAGAGAAACCAGAAGTGGATATTATTTAAAGAGAAATTTGCCCATTTTAACATTTCCTCCCCGATATTCTATTTTTGTAAATAAGAAAGCTGATGTGCTCTGACTCCACAATGAGAAAAATATCCAGGGAAAGCCTTGTGCAAAGTTATTGAAGAAGTTGAAAGATTCTACTTTTTACGTTAGTTATGATTCTTATAATTGGTCTTTTATAAATGTTACTTCTTGGTGAATACTTTTTGCAATTGAATTCAAGATGTAAATAAAGGAGAAAATAAAAGTGACAATTCTGTTTTACTTATTTAGCTCATTGATCCATTTGGACAATTTATCCATATTTTATAAAATGTCACCATCTGCTGGGGGAAGAAAAGATATGCAGTTCAACATTATGTGAAATGCTATTTCATATAGGCCAAATTACGTAGAACTATAGCACTTTCCTTTTTAACAGAATAATTACCATGGCTAAATTGATGAAAAAGTATTAGATTACATATACAAACTGTCTTAGTTATGAAACAGTCAGAGATTAACAAAGAAACAAAGATCAAACACACTCCTGGGTCTGTTATTTTGAATATTTCATTTCACTGCTTTCTGTCCTCCATCGTCACCGATGAAAACATTTGTATTTTCTTCTGAATCATTCAGGGACTTAAAAGTGGTTTTAGCTAAAAACCATGACTCATTACTTAGGCCTATAAACACCCAACAGGTAACTAAAAGTAGACTAAAGCTTGACCTTCATTTTATGAAACTCTAGGTCAAATCCTTCTCAACTCTGCATACAGGCATGTTAAGCATTTAGGAAGTGTTTGTCTAAAAGTTGACAAAACAAGGTTTATTAACCTTAAATTTACTTAAACTATTTCATTACCCTTCAAGAGTGAGGTCACCTGGATAAGAGATTTATAAGGACATTTAGATGCATTTCTCAGAATCTCTATTGCACTAGACCTGTAATCATCCTGGATTCCAATACAGCCTCACACGATGGAGGTTGTGCCTCAAGTCAGAATGGTTTTTGCTGGTTACCCCCTCATGGCAGTTAGGGATACTTCTCCAGAGGGAGTTCGGTTAACTTAGTCATAGTATAGGCTGCAGATAAGGTTAGGCCCTTGAAAAGAGCCAGTACAGATACATCATGACCGTGGGTGGAGGTATAGTCCTTAAAGACAAAAGACCTCAAGACAAAAGACAGAATAACTACACCTACATGCTTCCCCTGGGGATGAACAGCAGTGATGATTACTGAACTACTGTTATTTTAAAAACAAAATGGGAGGGCTGAGAGTTTGACTCAGTGGCTTAAGTGCCTGTCTGGCAGGCACAAGGTTGTGATTTCAATCCCCAGTGCCGAAAAAAAAAAAAGGGAGAAGTGGGAGACCAGGTAGTGAGAATTAAGGCCTAATAGGCCTCTGTGAGTAACCAGGAGAAAGGCAGTCTGCAAGGGTGCTGAAACATTGCAGGTTCTAGAGAAAAGTCCGCACAGATGAGCTCTGATTGTTTACCCAGTCATATCCTATGAATGTCGAGAGACAGAGAATCTTGTTTTACTGTAATTGCTTGTTCCTTTGTCTGAGTGACAGTCTAAGCAGGGTAAGCAAAACTCTCAGGGTTCCTTGTTGAAGGGAGACAAGGGCTTCCTGGTCTCCCACATTTTTACCTAATTCTGTGTCTCTTTGTTTTTCCTCCTCATTCATTCCCCAGTGAGGTGCAAAACTCATTGGCTGGCTCCTACAGGTTTGACATTAGAAAATCGGTTAATGTGTAACATGCAATTTCAATATAATAAAGGTAAAAAATGTGATCATTACAATGGATGCATAATAATTTGACAAAAAACTAGCACCCATTTATGATTTATAAACTAAAACTTTCAACAATCTTGGAATAAAGAAAATTTCCTCACCCTCATAAGGAGCATCTGTATAAAATTTATAGCACCTGTTATACTCAATAGTGAAAGATGAAAAATTTCCCCTTACAATCAGGAACAACGCAAAAATGTCCTCTTTGATCACTTTTATTCATCACTGTACTGGAAGTTTTGGCCAGTAAAATCAGGCAAGAAAAAAACGTATCCAGATTTGAAGGGATAAAGTAAAACTAAATCTTCCAGCTCCCCCAAAGCTGACCCATGGGATTTCAAGGAGGAGGAAATCAAAAGGTACGCAGCCAATATATTTGAAAGGATAACAGCGGAGGTAACAAAACAGATTGATAAGGTGCTTGACAAACTCAAAGAACATGTAACTAAACAGAAAAAAAATGTTAATGAAACAAATGTTCAGTGGGTCTACATAACACTAATAAAGAACTAGTGGAGAAAAGGAAAGAAATGAAAAACAGGAATGACCAGCATAGAAAAGAACTGAAGTACATAAAAAAGTTCCAAACAAATTTAGAAGGTTAAAAATTCTACTGAAAGAATGGGCAGCAAAAGTGCACAATGTGAGAACCAACTGTCAAATCTATATGAGGCAATGATAAGTGGTCAGTTAATGAAAAATACAATATTTTAAAAACAAGAGATCATAAAAAGTGGTTTCAACAGTTGCTAGATAATATAAATAAGACTAAGATTAATTGGAATTAGTGACAAATCAGAAGACAACACAAAAAGGAATTAAAAACTGTTTACCGAATGGTAGAAAATTTTCTAGACATGGGAAAATAATTTAGCATACAGATAAGTGAGGCCTATAGAAACCCAAATAGTCATGCTCAGAAAAGAAGCACTCCACAACACAACATAGTGTCAAAATATCAGAAATCCAACACAAGAACAGAATCTTAAAACTTTTAGAGAAAAAACAATGTTCCACTTATAAAGGAAAACCCATCAGAATGACAGCAGACATCTCAACACAAACCTTGAAGACAAGGAGAGCTTGGAGTCAAGTGTTTCAAGCCCTAAAGGAAAACAACTTCCAACACATACTGATACATCCTGCAAAATTCTTTCAAAATTGATGGACAAATAAGATATTTCCATAATAAAGAGCAACTAAAGAAATTCATGCCACCCAATGAACATTCCAAAAAAATTTTCAAGGATATTCTAGAAAGAGACAATGAAGCTAACAATAACAAAATGTCTAATACACTGGTGGTAAACCTATGGCATGCATGCACACAGAACCCTCTTTGTCAGCATGGGAGCCAAGTCACCACAGTAACTGAGCATTGGATAACAGTTGTTTTTTCTAAACTAAAATCTCAGTATTCAGGTTTAATTGCAGTGGTGGCACTTTGCAATAAATACGTACATTTTGGGTTATAGTTTAGGCATTTGTTCTCTACAAGGTTCACCATCTCTGGTCTAATAGAATGAGTGCATGAGGTAAGATGAGCAAATAAGTAGAAGGAAAGGAATAGAAATCTGTGGGGAGGGGCTGAAGCTGAAGATCGATCACACACGCAGAGTTAGAGTAAGGCCAGCCCTGAGAACACAGAGCACCCAAAGCAAACCAGGTGAACAAGCTTGATCGAGCCCCAAGAATATGGGGTGCCTGAGGTGAGCCATGTGAACAAGTTGTTCCAGCCCTGAGAACACAAGCGCCTGAGGCAACCTAGGTGAACAAGTTGTCAGGCAGAGAGATTTCACCTGACCTCTACTTGCTGCGTGTATAAATAAATATGATGCAGTCATTGGGTGGCTGCTTTTCTCCACCAAGAGAGAGGGCTCTGCCTGACCTCAGTTTTCTGCATTTTCACTCTTGTCTTCATTTCTTCATGGACCTCCTCCTGGGAGTTTCTCAAGAGCTGCACTGGACACGGCAGAAATCAGCAGCATGAAAATAATACAATCACAGGAATAAGTCAATACCTATCAGTTATAACTACCAGTATGAATGGCCTCAATTTGCTAATCAAAATACACAAATAAGTAGAATGGATCAAGAAACAAAATGCAATGACAAGACTCATATTTAACCTAAAAAGAAATTTATAGACTAAAAATCAAAGGATGGAAAACAATATTCCATGCAATAGAAATTCAAAGACAAACAGATCCTATTTTCAGGGAAAGTGGAATTTAAGGCAAAACTGATCAGAAGAGGAAAAAAAAGACACTACATATTGGTTAAGGGAACTAACTATTCAACAGGAAGAAATAATTATGAACCAAACAACAGTGTACCCAACTACATAACACAAACACTGGTGGACATAAAAAGATCAGATAAACATCAATACAATTATAGTGAGAAATCAATGGCAAAAGAGACTACAGAAATTATGCAAATATATGGAAATTTTAAAACACACTCAAGTAATCAGTGGGTCAAGAATTCAAGGAAGAAATAAGACAGTCTCTAGAATTAAACAATACCAGTACAATACACCATAACTTACGGGACACAAAGAAAGCAGTCCTAAGAGGGAACTCAATAGTTGTGAATGCCCACATCAGAAAAACAGGGCAAGCCCAAATATATAGCCTAATGATGCACTCCAGAGTCCTATAAAATCAAGAACAATCCAAATTCAGAGCTAGCACATGAAGCAAGTTATAAAGAGCAGAGCAGAAATCAAAGAAATGGAGATTAAAAAACAATACAGATAATCAATGGATCAAAGAGCTGATTCTTTGAAAGAACACACAAAATACACAAATCCTTAGGTAATCTTATGAAAGAAAGAAAGAAAGAACCCAAATTGATGAATTAAGATGAAAAAGGTGAAATCAAAATGGACACCACTGAAATCCAGAAGATTATTAGCAACTGCTTCATGAACATGTTTGTCAATAAATTAGAGAAATCAGAAGAAATAGAGAGATTCCTCAAGACATAAGAATTAGCAAAACTGAACCAAGATGACTTTAAAATCCTGAATAATCCAATAACAGGCAATGAAATTGATACTGTAATAAGAAACCTACCAACTAAGATAAGTTCACTTCTGGATGGGTTCTCTGCTGAATTCTGTAAAAACATCAGGGAAAATCTAACACCAATACTCAACAAAACCATTAATGAAATCAAAGGGGAAGGAATACTTTCAAAGTCATTCCTGGAAACTAGCATTATCCTCATTCACAAACCAGACAAGGATTCAGCAAAAAAGGGAACTGCAGGCCAATCTTTCCAGTGGACATAGATGCAAAAATTCTCAAGGTATGGACAAACAGAATCAATAAATCACCAAAAAGATCACACATCATAACCAAGTAGACTTAATCCTAAGGATGCAAGGTTGTTTCAACATATGCAAATAAATAAATGCAATCCATCACATAAACAGAAGCAAGAACAAAAATCGTGTGATCATCTCAATATATACAGAAAAAACCTTCAACAAAATCCAACATCTAATCATGATAAAGACCTTGAAGAAAATAGGTATAGAAGCACCTTACCTCAATCTGCTAAAAGCTACTTATGACAAATCTACTGCCAGCATCGTATTCAATGAGAAAACTGTGAAAGCTTTCCCTCTTAATTCAGGAACAAGACAAGGATATCTGCTATGCCAGTTGTTTAACTGTACTTGAAACATTATCCGGAGCAATCAGGCAAAAGAAAGAAAGAAATGGGATATGTATAGGAAAGGATGAAGTCAAAGTATCATTATTTGCAGACAACATGATCCTCCACATAGCAGACCCAAAAATTTTCTCCTGAAGACTCCTAGAATTAACAACCAAATTCAGTAATGCAGCAAGCCATGAAATCAATACATAAAAATCAATAGTGTTTCTAAACACTAATAATGAACCCACTGACAAATAGATCAGGAGAACAATACTATTCATAGTAGCATCAAGAAAAATTATAAACTTAATAATTCACTAACCAAGGAAGTGAAAAATCTCTGTAATAAAATTACATCAGTTTGAAGAAGAAAATCAAACAAGACATCAGAAAATTGAACGACATCCCATATTCCTGGATAGGTAGAACCAATATACTCAAAATGGCTATACTTTCAAAAATGGATATATAGATGTAACACAATCCCAATCAAAATACTAACAACATTCCTCATAGATCTGGAGAAACCATCCTAAAATTTATATGAAATGAAAAGAGAGCCAGAAGAGCAAAACAAAACCTGGGTAATTAACAAAGTGAAAGCACAAGACATCATGGTCACAAACTTGAAGTTATATTACAAAGCTACAGTGATAAAAACAGCACAGTGCTGACACAAAAACAGATATGTGGGTCAATGGAACAAAACAGAGGAAGCAGAAACAGCCCTAGGCATGTTGAGCTATTTGATCTTTGACAAAGGTACCAAAAGCATACATTGGAGGAAAGATAGCCTGTCTAATAAATGGTGCTGGGAAAATTGGATATCCACATGCAGAAGATTGAGTCTAAACTCATACTATCTTACCATGAACTAAACTAGGATCTAAATGGAACAAATACTTAAATGTTAAAACAGAAACACTTAATGTGCTGGAAGATAAAATAGGTAAAACTGTTGAAGACATAAACATAGGCAAGGACTTTCTGAACAGAACAACAATGGCACAAGAAATAATATTGACAATCAATAAATGGGATCATGTAAAATTTAAAACTTTGCACAGCAAAAGAAACTGCCAATAAAGTGAAGAGACAACCTACAGAATGGAAAAAAAATTTTGCCAGCTATTCCTCAGAGAATTACACCTAAAATATATAAAGAATTTTAAAGATTTAGAGCCCTCAAAATAAAAGATCCCATAAAAATGGGCACCCAAAATAAATAGACACTTCTCAGAAGAGGAAGTACAAATGACAAATAAATACATGGAAAAAAATTCAACATCACTGACCATTAGAGAAATGCAAATAAATCTAACACTGAGATAGCATCTTACTTAAGAATGGCTATCATCTCAGCCTGTCCTCTGAACCAGCCAGTTGCTTACAGGGGCGGGGGCATGGTATCTGAGTTGATAGCAACCAAGGTACGTAAAACAACTAAATTCTTGTACTGTGTGGTTAATTTTTCAGGCCTGGGGATAGTGGGCTGAGCATCTCTTGGGAGGATGGCAGTATGCTATATAGCAAATATGGGGGATTTCCTTCTATCTTGTCTTTGAAGTCCAATATTGTTCTCACTGTTTTGCTTTGTTCTGATTAATTGTTTTGCTTCATTCAATATTCTGTTTTGATTGGTTTTACTTTGTTTTGTTTTTGGTTTGATTTTGCTATACCTGATGGAATGGACAACTATTGTGAAGATAACAAGGTATACTATGGTAGCTATTGTTGTTTTTCTAGTATCCTGCTTTGAAATTCTGTACCAATTTTGCTGCTTTGTTTTGATTGGCTTTGTTCTGTTTTGTTTTGTTGGATTTTACTATCTTTAAAATTTTTTTTAAAGTGTCAAGACCCAGGTCCTATTCCCAACAATTCTAACTGGGAGTATCAGAATTGTTAAAGGCTCCCAAGAAAGAGAGAAAAGTCAGGGCCTCCTGAGAATCAGCCATGCTGGGACTGGGATGAGACCACCAACAAGCCACCTAGTTAGCCTTTCTGGTAAGCCACACAAGCCATGTGGGGCTCAGGAAAAGTCAGACAGCGCCTCATGTGAGCCTACGGGCGCATGGGCTGAGAATCAACATATCCACCCCCACCCCAGCAGCCAGTTGGTTTGGAGGACAGGCTGAGTTGATAGCAACTGAGGTACAAAAAGCAACTGAACACTTGTGTTGTTTGGTTGATATTGCAGGCCTAGGGCCAGCAGTCTGAGCATCTATTGGAAGGATGACAATACGCAATATAGCAAATATGGGGGATTTCCTTTTATCTTGTCTTTGAAAACCAATACTGTTCTCAATGTTTTGTTTTGTTCTGATTAATTGTTTTGGTTTATTCAGTGTTCTATTTTGATTGGTTTTATTCTGTTTTGGTTTGGTTTGATTTTGCTATATTTGATGGAATGGACAACAATTGCGATGATAGTAAGATATACTATGGTGGCCATTGTTGGTTTGCTGGTATCTTGCTTAAAAGTCCTGTACCAATTTCACTGCTTTGTTTTGATTGTCTTTATTCTGTTTGGGGTTTTTTTGGATTTTATTATCTTTAAAATAAAAAATTAAAAAAAGAATGGCTATCATTAAAAATCAAATAATAACAAATGCTGGTGAAGCTGTAGGGAAAAAAGGAATGCTTCTCCATTGTTGGTGTGAATGTAAACTATTACAACCACTATGAATATCAGTATGGAGAATGCTCCAAAAACTGAAATTAGAAAATCCATTTGCTTCAGCTATTCTCCTTCTAGGTGCCTTCCCAAAAGAGTTAAAGTCATCATATTACAATGACACATGGATGCCCATTTTTATACAGAGCAGTTTACAATAGCCAAATAACAAAAATGGCCTACATGTCCATCGAGAGATGAATGCATAAAGAAATGTGGTATTTACCCACATGGAGTACTATTCTGCCATAAAGAATGATAAACTTGAGTAATTTATAGGTAAATGGATGCACCCTGAGGCCATAAAAAAATTAAATCAGACACACAAGCTTAAATATCACATGGTTTCTCTTCTATGAGAAGCCCAAAATATAAAGAGCAAAATAACGATAAATAATAAGAAGTAGAGAGACCTTTTTCAAATGAGAAGGGGTCCAAGAGATTGCAGGTGGTAGGAAGGAGAAGAGGAAAGGGGGATTGAAAAAAGAAAATTAGAGGAAAAAATGGAAATAGAGCTTTTGCAAATGAAAAGAACACCAAAGGTTGGAAGGGACATGCAAGGAGGGTAAGGTTAGAAGATGAAAAAAGAATTAAGATACACTCTGTACATGCACCAACTGCCCATGATAAATGTCATTATGTACTCTGATCTTATACTAATAAAAATAAATAAAATAAGATAAAAAGTAAAACTATATGAAGACAACATGGTTTTGCATAGGGCAAAACCTAAGGAAAGCATACACACAAATAAAACTCCTAGAACTAGTAAATTAGTTTAGCAAGTTCACAGGATACAAAGATCATAGCAATGAACAATTAAAATATTAAGAAAATAATTCTATTCATAATACCATTAAATGGATTAAGTAGTAATAAATTTTTAAAAAGAAGTACAATAATTGTAAACTTAAAACTATAAAATGTTGCTGAGATTCAAAGATGATTTTGCAAAATAGACATCCTCATGCTCAATATTGTTATACTGGTAGTGCTCTTCAAATGATACAGATACGAAATAATCTCAATTAAAATCCAGCAGGCTTTTTTGTAGATACCAACTTACTCATCTTCAAAGGCACATTTACATGTAAAGAATCCTGGGTACCAGTATGGCTCTGATAGTAATATGTATGAATAAAGCACAATTTAGAGCCCCAAAATAAACATTTTAATTATAATGACTCTATTTTCAACAAATATGTTTAGAAATTCAATGGGGAAAAGATAATCATTTCAATAAATATTGCTAGTATAAATTTATACCCACAGGTACAAAATGTCTTACAGACATAACTACAAGAGTTGAACCCATAAATCTTTTAGAAAAAAACACAAAAATCAGAACAAAATTGCTTTGTTCTGATTAATTGTTTTGCTTTATTCAATATTCTGTTTTGATTGGTTTTATTCTGTTTTGTTTTTGGTTTGATTTTGCTATACCTGGTGGAATGGACAGCTATTATGAAGATAACAAGATATATTATGGTAGCTATTGTTTTCCTAGTATCCTGCTTTGAAATTCTGTACCAATTTTACTGCTTTGTTTTGATTGATTTTGTTCTGTTTTGTTTTGCTGGATTTTACTATCTTTAAAATAAAATTTAAAAAGTTTTATACTTCAAAATATTTTGTCGAGAAAATAAAAAGAAAGTCATGGACTAGGAAAAATATCTGAAAATAGTTTATCTGATAAGGGATAGATGTAAAGAAAATATGTAAAAAAATTCTTACAATTCAATATTCAGAAGATAACCCAGTTAAAAAATAGGTGTGCAGAATGGGGCATTCTGGGAGGCTGGACAGGAAGATCATAAGTTCAAACCTAATTTGGGAAACTGTGATTGAAACGCTGCCCCAAAATAGAATATAAAAGGGTTAAATATGTAGCACAATGTGAAGGCTCTAGGTTCAATCTCCAGTAACATAGAGCACGAGCACACACACACACACACACACACACACACACACAGTGGGCAAAAGATTTGTATAGACATGAGTTAAAAAATACATGCATGTAAATGGGTAGTAAATATATGAAAAGTTACCCAACATCATTACTTAAAGTAATATAAATTAAATCTACAACAAAATACTATTTTACACACACTAGCATGTCTATAATAAAAAGATAGATATGCACAAATGTTGCAAAGATGTGGAGTTACTGAACTGAATCTCTCATACATTCCAAAGAATGCAAAATAGTGCAAGTACTTTGGAAATTTGGGTATTTCCTAAAGTTAAACATAATACCATATGACATAGCAATTTTACTTCTAGGTTCAATATAGCCTCAATTGCCAATCTCTGATGACTGGGGTTGTTTTACAGCCTTGGTTTGTGAAGGACATCCCTCCTCAAATAATCCTTATGGCCAGCTGCATGTAGGGAAAGCCAGGCCAAATGGCTCAGCAGTTAACATTTCTTCAAGTGATTTCAGCTTGGAATAATCAATAGACAAATTTGGCAAATTTGCTTAACACCTACAACAATTATGTATTGAGTATTTTCTATGTTTCTGTAATTATTCTAGGCACTGGAAAACAAAATATACAAAAACCCTGTCCTCATGGGAATTAACATTCTACCAAAGTGGTGGAAAATAGCATTGTGTTTCAGATGGAAAAAAGACAAGGTTGCCAAAATGTTCAAGGTAATATTTTCATGTAGACATTTTGAGATAATTCATACAGTGTAAAATTGAACATTATAAACTGTTCAATTCAGTGGGTTTTAGTATATTCACAATATTGAACAACCATCACCACTAATTCCTAGCAAATTTCCATCATTCCACAAAGAAACCCCATATCCACTTGTTCTAAGTTCAATTTTTTTTATTTTTCTTCTTAGTACATATTTGTAATACATAGTGTTTACATTCCTTGTAGGAATTGGTACTTGTACATAATACATCTTAATTCCTTTTTCATCCCCTTTCCCTTGCCTTCTTCCCCCTTCCATCCATCTTTTGATTCCATTCCTTGTTTTGTGCATGTTTGCAGTACTTGTTTTACATTCCTTGTGTCAAGTTGTTATATGTACTTAAAATATCTTAATTTCTTTTTTCATCCCGTCTCCCCCCTCACTCTCACCCTTCCCTCCATCCCTTGACCCCTTTTCCCTTTGAGAAAGATCAATCTTCCTATTTCTTATTATTTACGCTTTATTTGGCTCTTTATTTATACTTTTGGGTTCTCATATAAGAGAAACAACATGATATTTAAACTTGTGTGTATGATTTATTTCACTTAACATTAAGGTCCAAATGCACATCCATTTTCCTACAAAAGACTCAAGTTTATCTTTCTTTATGGCAAAATGTACTCCATTGTGCATAAACACCATATTTTCTTTGTCCATTTATCTGTTGGTGGGCAAATAAGTTGCTTCCAAGATTTAGCTATCATGAATTGTGCTGCTATTAACATGGGTATACATGTATCACTGTAATAGATGTCTTTCACTCTTTGAGGAAGATACCTAGAAGGGGAATATCTGGGTTCAATGGAATTTCTAGTTTTAGTGTTTTTTATAAGCCTCCATACTCATTTCCATAGTGGTTGTAATAGTTTACATTACCACCAACAATGTAGAAGGGTTCCTTTTTCCCTGCCGCCTCTCCAACATTTGTTGTTTGATTTTTTGATGGTAGCCATTCTTTCTGGAGTAAGATGAAATTTCAGTGTTGTTTTTTAATTTTAATTTTGCAGTACATAATGATTACATTCATTGTGAGGAACTGGTGCATATATGTAGCACATCTTAATTCTTTTATATCCAGTTTGCCTCGCCTTCTTCCTCCTCCATCCATCTCTTAGTCCTTTCTGGACTGAGATTTTTGAAAGACAAATTCAGAGAGTTACAATTATTGCAGCAATGAGATCTATGGTGTTAGAAGAGTCCCAAGCTCATGAGAACTCCTCAGTTCTCTCATTTCCTTTCAAGGTGCTGAAATATGAATCTTGAATGTCATGTACACATATCAAAGGAAGGCATTCATGACCTTTTTTTTTCATTTAGAGTCTAGAATTTTTGCAGATGAGCAATACTGAAAAGTCTTCAGAAGGTGTCAGTCTAACCCACCTGGCAATATGGCACATGGATGCAAAATAAAGACAAAGAGAGAAAGTTCTACAGTTGAGGAATTCTGGGATGACCAAAGTTCTTTGTGGAACAGAGGGCCATGAGTCCAAAAGCTCATAGCTTTTATTGGTTTCAATCAGGAAGGTGGGTGGATGTTGCAGCAGAGTGCTAGGGAAGAGAAACTTTACAGGCATTTTCTGTAAGGAGAAACAGCAATTTTGTACCAGGCACAGAGGCTCTCCAATTAGCAATGCAATGGATAGCTTGATGTGTTCAAGGTTGGCACCTTTACTGCCAGGAAGGTATAATTCTTTCTGAGTCCCACGGCCTCAGCTGAGATGTTATCTCATGTCTTGGCCCTGGAATCTCACAGGCCTTTGTTCCAACCCTCATTCCAGCCTTCAGCGGGGAGTGGGGGGACAATCACTTGAATGCTGCAATGAGATGCAGTGGCATCTTAGCCAGACTGGATCGTATTTTTTTAGCCAATTAAGGGAACTTCTGGTTCAATATAGCCATCTCAGCATATCTCAGTGAGTAAGGTTGAAGTAAAGGTCAGGGAAAGATGGAGGCAAGGGGAGCAAAGCGTGGAGGTCACCCACAGAGCAGCTTTGCCTTTTTTACTGTAATGGGGACTGAACCTAGGGTCTTTGCACTCAGCTACATTGTCAGTCCAACCCACCTTTGCTCTTTTATTTTGAGAAAGGGCCTTATTAGATTGCTAAATTGCTCAGATGGGGCTCTAATTTGTGATCCTCCTGCATCAGCCACCCAAAGTACTGGGATTGCAGGCATGTGCAAATTTTGCTTTATTTTGAAGAAGAGAGTATTTCTTAGTAAATTTTCCTGTTGTTAAGACAAAAAACCTGACACCCAAAGCTAAAGGAGGAAAGGTTTATTGTAGCTCATAGTTTGTAGAGGTTTCAGTTCATAGTTGGCTGGCTTCAAGGCAAGGTGGCATGGCAGAGGGGCATCACAGAGGAGAAACAGTTTAAGGCAGGCAGACAGCAGCAAAACAGCAGCAAGAGACAAGCAATGACCCTCTCTCTGTCCCTTTTAGGCTATCTACACAGGGTGGGGCATGCTTAATCCAAACCAAAATTATGCTAGATCAATCAGTGAACTAATTTAGTAATCACACACCCTGGATACCAACATTACACACTCTAGATCCAGCCACCTTTGAAAAGTTGCACCTATGTCTGCATGAGGCTTTGCGGGGACATCAATACACAAGTGATCCTGAGTGGGAAAAAAGAGAAAAATCAAAAATTAAAGGGAAAGTAGGGAGGATCTTAGACTGATCCATAGCCCTTTAAAGTGGAAGAAAAGATCCAGAGACCCCGGTGGGTCTGCGGGACCACCAGTGACCCCTCCCTTCATCCAGAGGGCCCAGGCGAGCCTGTGAGATCCACAGTGATACAGTAGGGCCATGACTGGTATGCACATGATAGACAGGTGGGACTCGCGAGCTGGAAAAGTCTGAAGCAGCAGTAGCAATACAAGCCAACAGTTGGTTCACATCAATATTCCTAGGCTAGTCAGCCTAGGAAGAATCCAGGACTCACCAACTGACCCCACAGGAGGAATTCAGGTGACTGTCTCCTCCCTTATACTGTGGGACCCAGTGACGGGGGGAATGCCAGTCACATAGTAGGACCCTGACTAAGGTGCACATGATGGACAGGCAAGACTAGTGAGATTAAAAAGACCAAAATACAATCCAATAGATAGTAAGTTAGGCAAACCAGTGTAGTGCTTAGGGACAAAGACACACAGAATAGAACCAGGTGGGTGGGGCAGACCTCTTTCTTTTCTTTCTTTCTTTTCTTCTTTCTTCCTTTCTGTCTTTTTTTAAAAGTTAATTTTATTTTATTTTATCTTGATTTTTTAAAATCTTACTTTCTTTTCTGTTTTCTTATCTTTTTTCTCAATATTTTTCTTTTTGTTTTTCTTCTCTCATTTCTCCTTTATTCACCTTTCTCTCTTCTTTTCTTTTTTTCCCTCTCTTTTCTAAATGGCTGAGGAGAATTCCAGCCACATAAAACTAATCCCATCCCTTAAATCCAAAGACCAAGTTCAGGTAATCCCTCAAATACTCCTTCATTCTTTCTTTTTTACCCCTTTCCCCTAGTTTCCCAAACCTTACATCATCATCCTTTGTCCTCCAACGTTGCTTCTACCTCCTTTTCAGTTGTCTTTGTTTTATACACTATCCTCCCTAAATTTTCCCACCACAGGGTAAAATTACTCTCCCAAGGTGAAACACTTTATATACAATCTCCTAATTTACTTTATTTATTTATTTATTTTAAAATGAAAAAAGAATAAAAATGATGATACAGAATTTCAAAACAGAATAATAGGGGATCAACAACGTTCAGTATGTTGCATATTGTTGTCTTCAAAGTAGTTGTTCAGATTACCAGACACATGCATGAAAAAATGATCAAACAATGAAAGCACAAACCATTCTTTTTGTTGGGCTAACAGAGATTAGTAGGATAATTATCTATGATATATGTATTATCTATCTATCTATCTATCTATCTATCTATCTATCTAATCTTTTCCCTCTTAAGAAAGTTCAGTATTTTTATACAACAGAGTGCTACTCAGCTATAAAAAAGGATGATCTTGAGGCTTCTGAAAGTAAATGAATACATTGAGGTCATGCTCATGGGTGAAATGGTTCAGACTCACATGAGTGAACATCATATTGTCTCTATAGTTAAAAAAAAAACTGAAGGAGTTAGTGGGATCCAATAAGTACAATAGATATTATAAAAGTAAAAGGGGAGGAAATGGCTAAAAAGGACAGGAACAACTGGGATGAGGGAAAGGAGAAAACCTCCTAATTTCTGATTGATTCTGTTATATAACTATAGTTTTTTCCTATAAAGTATAAAATCAATAGTTACCAAAGTTTGTCAGTTTCTAAATTGTGCTTGATGCTATTGTTATTGCTAATCGTACTATTTTAGCTAGGGTGTCTTATCTGTTTTAACCAGTTGTTCTCACTTCTGTAACAATACTGGGAAACTCTGGGGTAATAACCTCAACACAGCCCAACACCAAAGGACCAGGGACTGACCCAAACAGATACCAACATGCCCCTGTCTATTAATTGGGAAGGTAGGATCCTAGGACAGACACAAACTAAGAACCTCCTACACAGAAGACATTCCTGAAGAGCAGTCTTTTCCTAAAGAGGCCTTTATACTAGTGATATAGCTACCTACTACAATGAAGAGTCAACACAAATGACATTAAAAAACTACTTGCAGCTGGGGTTTGGCTCAGTGGCACAGGCACCTGCCTGGCAAGCATGAGGTCATGAGTTCAAACCCTGGTACAAAAAAAATAAATTCTAAAAAGCCGGGTGTGGTTGTGCACACCTGCAGTCCCAGCACTTGGGAGGTTGAGGCAGGAGGATCATTGTAAGTTTGAGACCAGCCTGTGCTACAAAGTGAGTTCAAGGGCAGCTTGGACTGCATAGTGAGACCCTGTCTCAAAACATAGGGCTGGGGATTTAGCTCAGTGGCTTAAATGCCTGCCTGGCAGGCACGAGGTTCTGAATTCGAGCCCCTGTACCAAAAAAAACCAAAAACCAAAAAACAAAACAAAACAAAAACCTACTTGCAGAAGTAATAGCAGAAAATTTCCCAAGCATGGGAACAGAAACTTATATACAAGATAAGTGAGGCATATAGTACTCCCAACAGCCATAACCAAAAGTGAAAGAAAAAAATTAAAATTAAAATTCTTCTCCATCTTAGTCCTTTTTGTGTTGCCATAGCACTATATCAGAAACTGAGTCACTTATGACGAACACACATTTATTGGTTCATGGTTTTGGAGGACAGGAAGCCCAAAATCAAGAAGATGACATGTGATAAGAGCCTTCTTTCTGCATCATCCTTTTTTTTTTTTTTTGGTACCAGGGATTGAACTCACAACCTTGCACCTGCCAGGCAGGTGCTTATGCCACTGAGCTAAATCCCTGGCCCTATTTTTTGAGATAGGGTCTCACTATGCAGTTCAGGCTGGCCTTGAACTCACTTTGTAGCCCAGGCTGGTCTTGAACTTACAACAATCCTCCTGCCTGAGCCTCCTGAGCATCATCCTCTTTTATGGTAGAAGTCTAAGCATAATGAAAGAAAATGAAAAGGGAACTGCACTTGTCCCTCTATAAGGAATCTAACCTCCCTGAATAATGGCAATAATTCATTATTAGTGGGGGTCTAGTTCAAACCATAACACTTTCTACCATTAAAAAAGCCCAAATTACAATCACCTTGGTTATAGACCATATAAAATACAGCCTCCAGAATTTAGCTCTACTGAAAATGTAACACTATGTGAAACTTTTTTCATTATTTTTTTTTTCATTTTTGAAGGTTCTATTTATTATTGTTTTAGTTTATTAGTACATGTGTGTAGTACATAATATTTATATTCCTTGTTGGAAGTTGGCACATGTACATAACACATCTTCTTTTGTTTTTGAGAGAAAGTCTTGTTATGTAGCCCAAGCTGGCCTTGAACTCATGGTGATCCTCCTCCCTCAGCCTCTCAAGTGCTGGGATTACAGGCATGCATCACTACACCTGGGTTAATACGTCTTAATTTGTTTTCTTTTTGCCCATTTCTTGCCTTCTTCCCCACTTCAAACATCTCTTGCTATCTTTCTCATTTCTGTAAATATTTGCAGTACACAATTGTTGGGGACCAGTTTATAAATTGAGTTTAGGGGACATTCATTGCTGTCCTTATCCTGCCCTTTGAGCCAGATCAGAATGCTGAAACTCCCTGTTCTTTTCTGGTCACAGTTGGAAGCCCTAAGGCTAGTGACTGCTTTGGCATTCACGATGCAAGATAAGACACACTAGGGCCAGGGATATAGTTCAGTGGCCCAGCACCTGCCCAGCAAGCATGAGGTTGTGAGTTTGATTCCCAGTATCAAAAAAAAAAAAAAAAAGGATAAGACCTGATGAAGATAATAAGGACCTAGGGAAACTACGGTTTCATTATTGACCCCTATCTCATTCTTGTCTTCACAAAAGTGCTTTGTTTTCCTTACTAGCCCACTGAAGTTGCCATTACTGTTCCTGGAAACACAAACTGACCTTCACTCAATGTCCTCGACCCAAACGTAATGAATAAATACCAAGGTTCTGGGTGCCTTGTGGCCTTTTGCCCCCCAGGAACTACTGGTCATCCCAGATCTCTGCTGCACTGCTATTTCATCCCTTGCTCTTTCTTCTCGCCTTGCACCATATCTCTCTGGGCAGGAGATTAGGGACTCACTGCAGTGGTTCCCAATAACTGGTGTCATGGAAAGGGTCTCCAATACATAATGTTTACATTTCTTTTGTGGAGTTGGCACATGTATGTAGCACATTCTGATTTCTTTTTTTTTT
>RJWM01023676.1:0-32053 GCA_004363535.1 Dasyprocta punctata
GCCACTCCCCACTTACCTTTCCTAACATAATCCTTCCTTCTGTCCCTTATTCCCTCCCTCTTCTCTTATAATCTCCCTTCTAAAAAGTATAATTCTTACACATACACTTGGAATATTTCAGCATAGAGTTCCAGAAACTGTACAAATATTCAACCTGCTATTGTTCAGTTTTGATTGAGGGTAATGCTATCTCTTATCTTACAAATGAGCAATGTAAACTAAGGTCTCAGAAAATAATCACTGCAGAAAACAAAGCCAAGGCTCCTGGAGTCTTGTTCTTGCTGTAGCCAAGAAGACAACTTTTTCCTCTGTGAAAAAGTTTTAACTATCTGAAATCCTCCATCTAAAATCTTCACCGACAGAAGACCCAAGAAAGCCATCACTTTGGGCACTATGCTTGAACCAGGGCTAAGGTAAAATCTGCTCCTGAATCTGCCACATCTATTTGAGATTTGCATGGGAGACATCGTGAAATTCAGAAGTTTGCAGTGATTGGCAGTTCAGGAACCTAGTTTCATTAGGAGTTTCTTCTTCTTTTTTAATATACTATATTCAAAACTTCCTAATATCCAGGTCTTTGAGTCTTGTAGAGCTAAGAAACCTGTCTGCTGAGAAGTTTCTCTCTTCTATGTCATTACTGTGTCCAAAGCCAACTTAAGGTCATGTGATTGGAGATGATCAGAGCCCATGGATAAGCTGCTCAGTGTCACAACTGGGCCCTCCATTGCTCTTCAGTGCAAATGTTGAATAGGGTTTGTAGCTTCTGATCATTTGGAATTAGAGTCTTTTTAGCTCTCTTCAGACACAAAGTGGTCATTTGTATAAAGTCTCACTGAGAAACAATAAAAACAGAAAAAAAAGAAAAAAAGAAAAACAATGCCTTTTAATATCTCAAAAGTCTGCACCTAGAGGCCCTTTCTCAGTGAATGTTTTCTGCTCAAGGAAAACTGTGTCTCTATAGTATATTGTCTCAGCTTGCTTCTTGTGGCTGCTCTTGTTCTTGCTAAGACCCCCTAGGCTGGCACATGTGTTTGAAAGACGACATGGTGGGTCCTGCACACCTTTGCAAGGTTCCCTTGGTCCCTGTGGTTTTGCTGAGTGGTCCAAGTAGCACAGGAAGTGTTTCTAGAATTTACATACAAGTGCAGCTCCCTGCCTCTGTAGACACAGGTGCTCAACTCTGGGCAAAGCTGCCATAAATCACAGCTATCATTCTCCATGACCAAAAACTCAGACTGTCACTTCCAGGCTGTAGCAGACAGAAGCCATCTGCCCATCTTGAGCCCAGTGCTGACCTCTATAAACCAGCGAGGACAAAGTGCCCTGCCACCCGCTTCTGTCGAAAGCCCTCAGCCACCTGTCCTGACCCTCTCAGAAGTCGCTCCTCTCAACTGGTTTTCTCCTCCTAATTCAGCTTAATTGTTTTTACTTCTCAATGTTAGAAGCCAATTCATTAAATTTTAAGATCTCTGTGAAGGCCACCAGTATCTTTCTTCCTCTTTGGGATTTTGAACAAATTGAGAAATAAGGTAAAAGAGTAAGACAGGTGAATCGACTTCATGTTAGGGTTATGACCCATAAAGTTTTCATTCAAGAATGAAGGGGCTAAAGGTGTGGCCAGCGGGGGAATACTTGCCTAGTAGGTACAGGCCTTGGGTTCAAGATCCCCAGTGCTACAGAAAACAAGACAAGATGCACTTTTTCACATCAAATCCCACAATAAAAGTCAAAGCCTATGGGTTTAAAGTCTATGTAGACTGTTTTAATTTGCCACATTTATCGGAGTGAAGAAGACAGTGGTACTGGTTCTTTTCAGACGTAACAGGTTGCCCTTCTGTTGTTGCCCTCTTTCTTGATTCTGAAGCCTTCATTTTGTTCAGCTAATTTGGGATTCATCAGGAATTCAGCAGTACCCCTTGTCTAGGATAAGATACAAGATAAATGGATTCTGTCCTTTACCTTTTCTTACAAAGCTTAGACTATGCAATCTGGGATTGTTAAATATAGAAGCTTTGTTCCATTTTCCCAGAAACACTGGTTAGGTCTGTTTTAAATCAACAGCCAATTGCCTTAGCTACTGCTGGTGAACGGGAGCCTTGTTCTGCTCCTGACTTGGTTAGAGGTAAGGAGGCAGTGGAGTGGCATTTCAGCTCGAAAGTGCTTGGTTTTGCTGTAGTTGTAGTGGGTGGTGGGGAAGTGTGTATGTATGTGTAGACATGGCAGTGAGGAGGAAAGAAGTTTATGGGAAATATTTTCTCTCTCTCTTTCTCTCTCAATACCATCATGGAAATATTCTCTTGACCAGAAAACACGTTAGAGAAAATTCAAGAACTAGCTGAAGACTTACTGAGGAAACAAGGATAAGAATATTGGAGGAAAATAAGACTCTGAAATAGAAGGATGCATATGGAAAAACAAATGTCTAACACTGGAAATTTGTAATTTGCTAAAAAAAAATGTGACCTAATCTTTTCTAGATAGAAAAGAAACTACAAAAGAGCAGAAGTTTAGGAGTGTGGTACCATATTGAAGAAAAAAAAAAGTCTGCAAACAATACTGAAAGAAAAGCAGGATTTATTTCACATAAATGCTGAATTAGCTTTTTTCACAGTGAATGGCCTAAGGGATTTTATATAACTGTAATTTTTAAGACAGCTTTTTTTTTAACTTGAAAAAAATTATGAAAGAGGTTTTAAAACTTATTATTATTTTAAGTGATTAAAGACTTTTATATCCAGATATAAACCTTCATCTTAAGTGAAATCACAATCAATAATTATACATAATAGAAAAACATACAGTAAAACTAAATGCAGTTAATTTATAGAAACTTCCTCTAAAATTCAATCCTTTGAGATTGATTTTAGAATTAAAACAGTTATAAAGGAAGAAATAAATCTTACAAGTTTTCATTGATGATTTCTATCTCACGGATAAATCTTTTACAAAAAATTACTTTTAGAAAAATACTGGCAATTTAAATTAATATTTCAACTTGGAGGAAATAATTCATTATGCAATTAAACATTTTTGACTTGTCAAAAAACATGGTCACTTCAAAGTTTCAATTATCTATTGGAAGTAAATGATATGTAATTGAACCTCAGCTTATCAATGCCAATAATTTTAGTTTTCTTCCATACAAAATCTTTTCTAAAACCAATATGTTGAAGAAATCAATTGTAACATATTTTTTCCTACTTTCTAGGGTTGTAATAGAATTAAAATATATGATGCAGCCCAGTGTGGTGGTATACATCTTTTATCCCAGTACTCAGGAGGTTGGGGCAGGAGGATCACCATCAGCGTGGGCTACATAGTGAGTTTAATAAAACCAGCCTAAGTAGTAAGACCTTGTCTCAAGAAGCAAAAGACAAAAACAAAACAAAACAAGATACAGTGCAGCACTGATCCAAGTAACTGTAGTTTAATAAGTTGTGGAAATTTTGGATAGAGCAAAATTAAGTAAGTCTCATTAATATTCTGCAAAGGTTTTAATCTGATATTAGACATTAAATGAATATTTAAGAGGAAAATATTTCCTAATGGGTTTTATGTGATCATGGCATATTTATTTTTAAGAGTATTTCTCAGGTTTAGCACCCTGCACACAGTATGTGCCTGTGATGTTATTTTTATCTAAAATCTGTGAACAAGAAAAAAGGGGCTCTGATAACATGCATGCTAAATAATCATTGGCAAATGTGCCCATTCTTAGTGCCTTTCCAGCAGGTCAAATCCTGAAATTTGACGGGATTTTTTTAGAGACAGGGTGTCTCTATATGGTTCAAGTGGGCCTTGAACTTACTATGTAGCCCAGGCTGACCTCAAATTCATGGCAATCCTCTTGCCTCAGCCTCCTGAATGCTGGGGTTATGGGGGTGCACCACCATGCCTGGTTTTTGAATTTTGAGTTTGGGTGGAAGTAACGTGAGTTGCTTCTAGGCTGGACACACCAAAGCACCTTGCTTAGAGCGCTTTCTCTTTGACTGCTGTTCTTGCCCATATGCCAGATGGCAGCTACTTGCAGGCCTGGGTCTCAGCATAAGAACAGCAGAGAGCAGAGCAGTGGAGAACACATCCTCATAGCTGACTTGTACATGGTGTGAACCAATTAAGCATAATTAATACAATATCAGAAAGAAAATGAATCTTGTACCTTCTGCTGTTGAGATCTAGGAGTGTTTGTCACTGCAGCAGAACTTGATTTATACTGACTGCTGTGGCAATTATCAAAAGTAGGTTCTGTTTTTAAAACTGGACAATAAAATCTTTGCTGTTTAGTAGAAAGAAAAGTAGGTCAGAGTCAACCGTTAGTCAGTAGCTAGACAGGTCAGAGCAGAGAAGGCAGGGATCCAGAGATCGGGCAGATCCACCAGGTTGGCACAGATGGTCTGGGCAGTTGCCAGCTATGGAATGAGCCACCAGGAAAGCCATGAGACAGAGTCTCAAGATGAAAGCCAAAGCTGGGTGTGGTGGCGTATGCCTTTAATCCCAGCACTCGGGAGGCTGAGGCAGGAGGATTCTTGTGAGTTTGAGACCAGCCTGGGCTATAAAATGAGTTCAAGTTCAGCCTGAACTGCATAGAGAGACCCTGTCTCAAAAAAGGAAAAAAAAAAAATAGGGCCAGGGATTTAGCTCAGTGGCATAAGCACCTGCCTGGCAGGCACGAGGTTGTGAGTTTGATCCCCGGTACCCCCCAAAAAAAAAAAAAAAAAGAAGTTTGAGCCAGGGAGGCCCCAATATGACCTGGTGTTTGGGCAGGCCCCCCAAAACTTGGGGTGTGGGCATTAACAACAAAAGGAGAGCCGATGTACAATGCTTGGTCAGTGTCCAAGCAGATTAGATGATTAACTGGCTGGAATAGAGCTTATTAAATATTCTCTGAGTAAGGATATCTGTAATTTTGGAGCTTAGGGTAAAGCTGAATCTATAGGTGAAAAAGAAATGACTCAAAATTAGAATAGCAGCAAGGAGCCATGTGAGCCATGACAGACTAAAGATTTTATGAATGGGTCTATGGAACAAAAGAGTAGGATTTTGAAATAAATATAAAAAAAATGAATTTCTATGGGTTTTGCACATTTATTTTTTTAGGTCATACAGGGGATTGAACCCAGGACTTTTGCACGGAGCTACACAGGCAGCCTTTTATTTTGTATTTTAAAACAAGGTCTCACTAAATTACTCAGGCTGGGTTTGAAGTTGTGGTCTTCCTACCTCGGCTTCCTGGAGTGCTGGGATCACAGACATGGACCGCCTCACCGGGCCACCTGCTAACTCTTTAAGATAGAAACTATTTAATTTTGGCATGGCCATGTTTACTGTACTGTTAAACTCTAGAGTTCTTTGAGTATATTCTGTCTAGATGTCTCTTTAGGGAGTTGTAATTGTACTCCTACAACCTTTATGGAACTGGGTTGACTGGACAAGACAAGGCCATTTGGGCCACCCTTGTGAAGGCAGGTGCATTGTTCTGATAGAGCTGCCAGGACAGAGCACTTCAGACTGGGTGATTCAGACAAACGAAAAGCATTGTCTCTCAGTGCTGGAAGCTAGCAGCCTAAGATCCAGGTGACAACACAGTGATGTTTGAGAATTGTGAAGAAGAATCTGTTCCATTTTCTCCCCTAACTCCTGGTGGTTTTCTGAGAATTTTGCTCTTCCATGGCTTTTACAAGCATCACTTTAATCCCTCTTTTTACTTTCACACAGATTTGTCATGATATGTGTATTCCAAAATTTCCCCAATCACGTTCGGTTAGAGGCTCACCCTACTCCTCTATGATCTCATCTTAATTAGTTATATATTCAATGACCATTTGCAGATAAAGCCACATGCTAAGTTACTGGGGAGTATGAGTTTGCGGGAGAGTCAATTCAAATAATAGCCCATGTCAAAGAAGAAGTTATTTTTTTCACCATACTTACCTATTCCTGTTTTCTCTTTTACCTGACCTCTTATGGAAGTGTTTGCAGGTCTTACCCTTATAGTCTGGTTTCTCTTTGCATCATATAAATCTTTCACCTTTTTAAAAAACATCCTTCACTGAACCAGGCATGGTAGCATGTGCCTGTAATCCCATCACTAGGGAGGCAGAGGCACAAGAATCATTACAAGTTCGAGACCAGCCTGGGCTGCAAAGTGAGCTCAAAGCCAGCCTGAACTGCATAGAGAGACCCTGTCTCAAAAAAACAAAAACAAAACAAAACAAAATATAATGCCCTTCACCAAGTTGTCCATCAGGTGATTTATACAATGAATTCTATAATTTTTGCTCCAAAAATTTAAAAAATTCCTACTTTTGCTTATACCACTAAATTAATGGGTCTTACTTTAGATAGTTTTTTCTTGCATATGATCAGAAAGTATGATACATTTAAAAAATGTACTTCATACACAAAACAGCAAAACAGCTTCTTAAAATCCTACTAAGAAAAACCCCTGGAATCCTTCAATCTTCTTTAAAATAGAGACTGGTGTTCTACAACCAGTACCAACTTGACTACCCAGAAATACAGTTAGTATCACTTGACAAATCTGAGAACTTCATCTCCTGAGCATGGCCCTGGAACATGATCACTCCTTAGCAACCTGGGTCATGAGGATCAGGTGTCAACTCTTTGGGTTGGACACACACGAGGAGACAGATGACAATCAAGTGAACAGAGCACTGGGATGGTGAGTGAGCAGTTCAAAGATGTGCCGAGAGCAATTGGAAAAGCTGCAGATCATTAGAGACAAGGAGGAAAGTATCACTGCTGAAGAAGCTCATTTGCATGTCTGAGGTTTAGACTCAAAAATGGATTCTCCTCTCACCCAGAAGAAAATGTGGATAATGATATTTTGGGTCAACCAAGCCTTTCAGCCTCTAGCTGCCATCCAGTTTTAAGCCATCACCTCTCATCCGTGCTTCTCCACAGTGTCAACTCCATTCACATTTTCGGTTCCTATTTACTTTCTTGTAGTCCACTTAAGTCTGACTTTTATCATTGCAATGAAAGTGAAGTTATTTTTCTAAATTACCACTGAACTCTTATCTGCCGGAACCCCAGATGCTTTTCTGGCTTTATCTCACTGTCTTCTGCTATGCTTTTCACAAAGGATAAAGCCTTTCTTCTTGAAACTTTTACCTCTTCACTTTCATGCTACTCCTTTACTGTTCTCCATTTCCATCATGGGCTCCTGGTTTTCCACCCATCTTTGAATGTTGGTGGCCCTGATACACTTACTAGGAGTTTGGTGGCAAGTATAGTCAACTTGAAATGGGGAGATCTGTCCTAGTCTCACTAATAATTGAGTAAAAATTACTCTTGCCTTTTTGTGCCTTAATTATAAATTGATTCTCACTACAATACAATCACACACCCTACAGTGTTGCTATGATAAGTGCCTTATAAATTGCTATAAAATGCTATTTCTATAAAAAACATGTCCCTTTTATGATAAAACTGTATCTTTACACCCAAATTCCAACACTCTCCTTACCATAGCAGTAGGCAAGTAACATATTTATTTATAAAATAGAGAAAAAGATACAGCCAAGCATGGTGGTGCTCATCTATCATCCTGGGAAGCTGAGGCAGGAAGATTGCAAGTTCAAATCCAATCTAGACAATTAATTAGACCCTATCTAAAAAAAAAAGTCTGTGTATATAAGCTGAATGCAAAAGTAAGGCCCTGTGTCAAATAAAAATAAGAATGGTAATAATAATAATAATAATAATAATAATAAAAGAATTGAAGATGTAGCTCAGTGTGAAGGCCCTGGGTTCAATCCCCAGTAACAAAAGAAAAAAAAAAGAAGAAGAAGAAGAAAAAAGAACAAAACCCTATTTTATGCCCCAGGAGATCATTTGATTAGTCATGCTTCATTAAACTATTAAAATTTTAGTTTTTTGATGCTTAAAACTACTTGTCTGTCTATCAAGTCAGAGGGTAATGAAACACAGAAGAGCTGCAACTTATTTGGGGCCGAGGTTGAAAGACCTCTCCGGGTGCAGGAGGGTGGAGTCGCAGTCACAGGACGCTCAGCCTACACACTGCTTTCACCTCATGCGAAAAGCAAACTGAGAAAGCTCAGTGTGCAGAGATTGAAGTAGCAGGCTGATGTAAAGATGTTTTTAAAATAGTGTTTTCTGAACATAAAACATAAACTGATGATTTTAGAAAGTTTGGACTATAGTGTATAAAGTCATTTTCAACATTGTGATGATTATCCTCCACAGTTGTCTTTTTAAATGTAAGAATGAATGCAGGCACGGCCATGACATCATAATATATAATTATTGTTGTAACTCTTAGTCTCTGTATGATCAAGCATTCTTTCTTAAAATGACGTTTAATGGCTTTCAAATAATTCAATTAAATGAATAATAATATTAATTGCTAAGATATATCGAACATTTGCTGTGTACTAGAGTTACATATACTTAAAAATATTTATTTAATTCTTGCAGTAACTCTGCAAAGTTATTTAACATAAGGAACCCCATGCTTAGAAAATCTAAATAATAAAAAAAGAAAATCTAAATAATTTTGTCATTGTCACATGGGTAGTACGTGACTTGAACTCAGATTGGTATCACCACAAGTACTAAATCCTTAGTCATTGTGCTTTACTGGCTAATGCGTGCAGATAGCACAGTTTATTTAACTGATTTGTGCTCTTGGACATTTAGATGGTTGCTAGTTTGATGATATTTTTAAAAATGGGGTTGATGTATTTGTAGGGAAATGTAGATACACAAGGGCATTATTTCTTTAAACTTAATTGCTAGAAGTAAAAGCACTCAGTCAAAAGAATTGCACAATTGCCGGGCGTGGTGGTGCACGCCTTTAATCCCAGCACTCAGGAGGCTGAAGTAGGTGGAACGTTGTGAGTTCGAGGCCGGCTTGGGCTACAACGCGAGTGCAAGGCTGGCCTGAGCTACATTGTGCGACCCTGCCTCAAAAAACCAGGGCCGGGAGTTTGGCTCAGTGGCTTAAGCACCTGCCCTGGTAGGCATGAGACAAAGAATTACACAATTTTAAAACTGCAATTATTGTCACGTTGCCCTGTAGAAATACTGTAATAATTTATAACACCTATTTTTCTAAAATTTCTTCAATATTAGATCTTATCTCTTCTTTGATCTTCAGTGTAAAGTTTTCCAGATGTATCCAGGAAGGTAGTGCATTCATGCAGCACATGACATTGTCTCCATGAGTGACAGATCCTGTAATCAATGGTAGTCTCATAGACTAATGGAGGTGAAAAATTTCTGTCATATAGTGATGTCATAGCCATCCTGGGTTACAATACCAATGCATTTGTCAAGTGTGTGGCAATGCTGGTGTAAAACTTACTATGCTGCCAGTCCTATAAAACCATAGTACATACAATTATGTGCAATATATAATGTTTGATAATGATAATAAACTGCTGCCTCCGTTGCTGGTTTAAATATTTACTATACTATTATTTTTGTTGTTATTTTAATGAGTATAGTAAATGACTTCTACTTACTAAAAATAAGGTCTACAGTAAAATAGTATACTGTGTTATACCAGCATCAGGCTATTCCTGTTCATTTTTGTTTTCTATTTGCATGTAATATCCCTTTCTACTTCTATGCGTTTAATTTATTCAGTTTCTATCATGAAGCAATGTTGAATTTTACTGAATACTTTTTCTGCATTGATTTGGGATGATCATATCATTTTTTTTTTTAAATTTTAAAGAGAATAAGACCAAGCAAGGTAAAACGGAAATCAATGACTGTGGTATAGGACTTCAAAACAAGATAATAGAAAATCAACAATGGCTACCATAATGCCTCTTATTATCTTCAAAATAGCTGCCCAAACCACCAGACATAATAAACTCAAACAAGACAAAACAAATTAAAACCTAACAAAACAAGACAATGAAAATGATACAGGACTTCAAATCAAGTTAATAGGAAATTGACAGTGGCTACCACCTTCCCTTTTTAGACATTTCCTCCCCTTTCACTTTCACAATATCTATTATACATTTTGGGTCCCACTAATTCTTAGTTTTTTATACTAGGGTGGTAACATGATGCTCACTTATGTGAGTCCAAACCATTTCACCCATGAGCATGATCTCAAATTGCATCCATTTCCCTACAAGAGCCTTGAGGTTATCCTTCTTTATAGCTGAGTAGCTTTCCATTGTGTAAATATACCATATCTTCCTTACCTATTCTGTGGTTGATGGGCAAGCTACCCCTGCTTTTTTCTGGTTCCCTGTCACATGGAGCATTTTTATCTCCTTTGATTTTCAGTCTATAAATTTCCTTTAGAGTTAAATGTGTTTCTTGTATATAACATATTGATTTATCTTGTTTCTTGATCCATTCTTCCTGTGTTTCTTTTTCTTGGTGAATTGAGGCCATCTACATTAATGGTTATGATGAACATGCACTAGCTTGTCTCTGCCATGCTATTTTCCTGCCATTAGCTCCCTACATTTCACCTGTGTTCAGTTGCCTGCCCCACTCTCCAGTTCCCTTCTACTGTTGTTCATGGAACTATGGTCATTTTATCTCTCTCCAGAATATCCTTCAGTACTCTTTGTAGAGTTGGCTTGGTAGTCATCGATTCTTTCAGTTATTCTTTGTCATGAAAGTATCTTATTTCTCCATTAATTTTGAAAGATAGTTTTGCAGGGTACATCAGTCTGGGTTGGAAGTTTTCTTTCAGGACTTGAAATACTTCACTCCAAGTTCTCCTTTGACTTGATGGTTTGCATTGAGAAGTCTGCTATGATTCTGATGCGTTTTCCTTTATGTATGATTTGTTTCTTTTTCCTAACAGCTTTTAATATTCTGTTCCTGGGCTGAATTTCTGGGATCTTGATTATTATATGTCTGGATGTAGATTTATTTTGGTTATGGCTAGTTGGAGTTCAATATGCCTCACTTATCTGTATATCAGGTCCCTTTCCTATACTTGGGAAGTTCTCTGCTATTATTTCTGCTAATAGTCTTTTTATGTCATTTGTGTTAACATCTGCTTTTTCAATGACACCTATCAATCTTCAGTTATTTTTCTTTGCATCATCTCATAGCCAATGAATTGTTGTTTCTGAGTTCCTTATCATTATTATTATTATTTTTTTTTTTGAGGCACTGGGGATTGAACTCACAGCCTTGCGCCTGCCTGACAGGCAAGTAAGCTGCTGAGCCAAACTCCTGGCCCTGGTTTTTTGAGGCAGGGTCGCACTGTGTAGCTCAGGCTGGCCTTGCGCTTGTGTTGTAGCCCAAGCTGGCCTCGAACTCACAATGCTCCTCCTGCCTCAGCCTACCTAGTGCTGGGCCTTATTATTATTATTATTATTATTTTATTTTTTATTTTTTTTGCGGCACCGGGAATTGAACTCACAACCTCGCACCTGTCAGACAGGCTCTTAAGTCACTGAGCCAAACTCCCAGCCCTGGTTTTTTGAGGCAGGGTCACACTGTGTAGCTCAGGCCAGCCTTGCACTCGCATTGTAGGCCAAGCCAGCCTCGAACTCACAACACTCCTCCTACCTTAGCCTCCCAAGTGCTGGGATTAAAGGTGTGTGCCACCATGCCCAGCTTTTTGGGCCTTATTATTTTTAAGAAATCTTTCCTTTCATGATCCCTAGGTGCAATTCTGTCTTCAAAGTCTGAAAGTCTATCTTTAGTTTCTTTCAAGCTTTTTTTCCAGTTTTCAATGGAGCTTTTAATTTCCTGGATATCTCTTTGAATCTGTTTCATGCATTCTAAATCTTTCCTATATTGTTCATTCAAGATTTCCCTGATTTTCCTATGTTTCTCTATTTTTTAAATCTATGTCTTTAGATACACTCAACAATTCTTTTTATTTTGCTTTTCATTTGCTCTTTTACCTGAGATATTATTTATGACCTGATTTCTTTTACAGTCTCAAGAAGGTTGTTTCTTTACTTTAGTTGCCATCACTTCAGAAACTTCAGGTGTGTGACTTCTAAATATCTTCCATGTCTGTGTCTCTGGGTTTGCTTTGTGAGGGCCGGAGGCCAGAAACTGCCTTTTGCTCCTTTGTTGTGACACTTTCTGGGTTCCTCTGGATGAACAGGTTGTGGGGTCCCAGGTATTTCCCACATTGGCTATGATTTCTCTGATGTGAGCTGGGCCGGTTCTCCCAGCCTGTGTTGACTGCGGGTACCTGATAGTGGCTGGCAGGTGTGTGGGGATGGGGCTGGCTGCTGCTTCTCCTGGCCCATGCTGGTTACCAGCAGGAAGCATCCCTAATGGAGGCCAGTGTGCCTCGTATCATTTTTGCCCATTCTGTTGATGTGGTATATTACATTTATTGATTTGTGTACATTGATCCATCCTTGCATTCCTGGAGTAAATCCCACCTGATCATGGTGTTTAAACTTCTTAATGTGTGGTCATTAACCAGAAGAAAACTAACAAAATGAGAAGAGGAAGTTGTTACATATCTATAATAACTTTGAATGTAAACTCATTAAATCCTCCAATTAAAAGATGTTTACTGACTGAGTAAATGGGAAAAAAAGACTAAATGAGATGATGTTTCTAGGAAATTCACTTCACCAGTAAGGACCTATGCCCAGAATGAAAGTAAAGGAGTAGAAAAGGTTATTACATGCAATTAGAAGTCAGAAATAAGCAGGAATAGCTACATTTGTTTCATACAAAAGAGACATTAAGTTGAAAACTTAAAAAAAGAGAGACAGAGAAAATCATTATACAAAGAGAAAGGGATAAATTAAACAAGAGGACATAATAGTTGTCATGTATATGCATCTAATTCTGCAGCGCTCAACTTTATAAAAACAAATATGACTAAATCTAAAGATTCTCTCCTCATGGTATGTTTTAGGGTATCATCTTGGTGGGACATATTGGCTTTGGTCATAGTTAGGTGCTATATTATAGTTTCTCCTTAGCTTTTTCAGTTGTAATTCATAGCTTTGAGTGTGTGTAGCTTTGTGTACATGCAGCAATGGAACTGGAGCGTCTTCCCATCTCCCTGATCTGTACAGCAGTGTGGACACTCTACAAGCCCAAGGTGTATGTGGTATACCCAGTGGGGTGGGGTGTGACTCTTTTGTGGGCACTCTGGTTGGCTCAGGCGGGTGTATATAGTACACACACATGATAAAAGGAGTGCAGCTGTCAGTCTGCAGGCCACATGGAGATGGGGCCATTCCAGTGTGCCTGGGTGGGTGCAGCTTACATATGTATTAGTGGTAGCAGGGTATCACTTGATCTCCATGGGTCATGCAGGGTCAAGGTTTTGCCAGCAGGTCCTGAGTGGGTGTCTCACAGCTTGTGGGGAAGCAGGAGATGATGCTTACTTGGTATGGAAGTATACCTATTTGTTTCTGGGAACTGTGTAGAGGTAGTGTCACTCTGCAGTGCCTGGGTGGTGGCGCACTGACTGTATAGCAGCAGTGGTGAGGTGCCTGTGCCCATGGTGTGCACCTGGTGGTCTCTGGGTGGTATGCAGATGTGGGATCACTCTTTTGCACCCAGGTCATGTGACATGGTTTTGCAGTGTGAATTTATTTGTCTCTATAGGTTGCTTAAAAGTGAAGCAGCACCAGCCACCCATGAGGGTGACTTTCACTTTGCTGAGGGGGGAGGCCATGGTTAGATTTGGTCTCAAAAAGGTCTAGCCCTTGCAGCAACAGCTTGTGTAGGGATGGGTACTGCATAACTGAGTTCCCCTCTGGAACAGGGCAATGGTATATATTTCCTGACAGCTCTACTTCTAGGTTTGGGATCTATGAGGGCTGCTGATTTCCCTAGCAGCAAAAACTTTAGGAATTCATAGCACTAATGAGGCACCAGGAAAGGCGGATCTCTCAATTATGTTTTCTTCACCGCAGGAGAACTTTCCCAGGCTCAAGCTGGTCTGGACTGGGACTTCATTCTCTGCCTTATGAGACCATCCAGAGTCTCCATGGCTCACAGTTTCTTCAATTTATCTGCATTGTGTTCCAGTGCTCTCCCTGAAATCTTCTAGTCAAATAATAGCTGTTTGTGCTTTGTTTTTTGTATCTTTCTCTGAGTGGTGTGGGGGAACAAACATATCAAGAACCTCTAGTCAGTCATCTTGCAGGCAATCAGTCTCTGCATTTTATCTTGAAGGGAAAAGACACTCCTGCAAGAGTCTACTTTGCTTCCTTGTGGCATCAGGGACAGACCATAACACCAGCATCTAGAGATGCTCCTGGCTCATGGCAGTTTCTTTTCTTTCTGTCTTCACCGTTTTTCCTGGCCAAGGCTGTGCACAAGCAGGAAAGCCTAACCCACCCTGGTTTGTGCACTGGCTCAGGGCAACTGCTCTCTGGAAAGCCAAGTGGAATGACTAACTCACACCATGTAGGTTGGTGTTCATTTGCCCTGTGTTGTTTCCAGTGTCAAATTACCTAGTGATACATAGTGCAGAACACAGCCCCATCATTATGTGATACATGACTCTAATTCTATAGTTTTGAGGAAGTATTCCTGTTGAAAGTTGGGAATGGTAGGTCTTGAATACATCTACAGATTGTGCCTGAGAAATTAAGTGTGTAATCTGCTTAGTGAGGGTCAGAACCCTAAAATCAGAGCAGACTGGAAAGTTATGTCAACTGAAGTCCTTTAATTTATGTGAGAATTTGAAGCTGTTACAGATGTTAAGCAGAAGTTTCTGCCATATTGGTTGGTTTGAAGACAATATTAATGGCAGTGCATTCTCTTTGTGAAACTATGTATCACTATATGACTATCCATCCATCTAGGCACAGAACTTGATAGGAAAAAGGTGATTATTCAATATTATTCATAATCTGGGAGGAATGAATTATAGTATTATTATTTTATGTTTGCAAAATGTTTTAATGTTTCCTTTCCAAACATCTTTAGACATTTGAGGTGAGTAGATAGAGAATCAGTGTTAGATAAAAATTGAGGAAAGCTAAAGATTAGTGAAATATATAGTAAGATGATGAGCTGGAAATCTCAGCACCTGAATTTTTGCCCTGGCTGATTTATCCTTGTGTAAGATTTTAACCTCTTTGATAGTTTTGTATAATTTTTATAACATATTTCCACCACGTTGGTGGTTTTCAAATGACTATAAGTATTCTAAGATCATTTGATTCAACTTTCCCTTTAAAAGGTTTTTTTAATATTAAAAAGTTCAATTGGTTCAAACTAAGGTACTTAATCCAAAATTTTAACATATTTGTAAACGACTTTCACACTATCACATCCATTTTTGTGTGCATGTGTAATCCTAGAACAAAGGTTCCTATGTCTCTAATTGATTGTCTTATCAATGTGACATTGACTAAGAATAATATAATTCTTTCTGAAAATTCTACACATTTCCTGCAAATTCAGGCCTAGATCCACTCATAGGTAAATATAGAAGTGAAAACACAGGTTGTCATCAAAGACATCAGACACACACACAGCACTCACCTGACTGATCTGCATCTGTTTTCCAGGTAATGATCACTGGAATTGTTTCTACATCTTCTCCCAAAAATGCTTGTGACAGTGTCTTTAAATATTTATTTTTAACTCAATATTGTTAAAGTTGTTACGCTCTAATATAAAACAATCCTTAATTTTGTTTTGCATGTTTGTTTCATTTTGTTGTTACACATTTTGGGTTTGTTGTGTTTAACTTTTTAAGAATCATGCATGCATTTAGGTGCAGTATAATAATTAGCTCTGTGGCTAGAAATATATTGCCAGTTAAAGGCAGAATACTTAAAAAGCAAATGTGACGCTAAAAATTAAAATATCGATTGGGCTCACATTTTAAGATAGGCATGATGCATTGATTGGGCTCAGAATAAAGCAAGCAGTACTATACAGCACTGAATGCATTTTCAAATTTTACTGACCAACTGATAGCAGTATGCAGAAAGAAAGCAATATGCAAAAAATTCTCTTCAAAGTCAACATGATTCAAGTTCATTCAAGTTTGGCAATTCAGGATCCAAAGAATAACCACTACAGATTAGAGTGTCCATAAAGAAGTAAAAACCCAAATGCCCCTTTCCTTTGGACCCTAATTTCCCACTGAGGTTTGCTTTTGCTGTAATAAGAGTACTCAAACTGTCAATGTGAGGTGTTTTTTATTTTTTTACAAGATACATCTATGTTCTGCAACAAATGACACCACCATTTGACATAAAGCTTTGTGAATGTGAAAATAAGGATTTCAAGCTCCTTCATCAGTATTTTGCAGTTCTTTCTATTAAAAGGTGGAGTGTATTTTCCACTCCTTGAATCTGGTTTTGCCTTGTGACTTGCTTTGGTTAATAGAACAGTGCAGAACCAGGACCTCCAGAGCCTTAGAGCTCCTGCCTTTCCTTCTTGGAATGCACTAACCCATGTCAAGAAGAATCACTGTGGAATGATGGGAAACCATTCAAAAGGAAGATATATTAGGGTTCCTCTGAGGAACAGAATCAATAGAAAATAGCCATGTAATTATGTAAGAAGATTTATTAGGTAGGCTTCCAGGATCAGAGGGAGGAGAATCTACATGCCTGTGTACATGCTGGAGAGCAGGAGGATCTAGTAGCTGCTCAGTACAGAAAGGAGGATGTTACAGAGCAAGAGGGGTCAAGGATGCAGTAGCAGTCCAAGGCTGAAGCCCTGGAAGCTCACTTGAGTTCCCTGTGTGAGGCTGATTTGAAAGACTGAAGAAGCTTGAGAGCGATGTCCAAAGGTGATGGCAGCAAACGACCCACTTGCTTAAGACTGGAGTTCCTCAGAGAGGACATGTATTTTTTCCTCTTTTTTATTCCATTCAGGCTACAAGACTGTTGGTTGGTGTCACCTCTCTTACTCAGTTTACTGATCTATGTGTTAACCACCCATGACACTGAGAACTGTGTTTTGTTAATCTGCTAGAGGTTTTGTAATTCATTCGAGTAGACATATCATGATCAATGGTTACCAAAATGGCACAGCTAACTTCTAGCCCCAAAATGTGGACATATGTGTGAGTCCATCTTTGACTCTCTGGCCCAAGACAAGCCACCTGATCCATGCAAGACTAGCAAAACAGAGAATTATGAAAAATAATAGATTGTGGTTTTAAGTCACATAGTTCTGGGGTAAATTGTTATATAGCAATAGATAACTAGTGCAACATAGCAAGAAATATCAAAATAAATCAATAACACTGCCTGATAACATAATCTAAAGAGACCTTAAGAATGTGTCCAATGAGCTTCACGTATTATTAGAAAGCTGAGATTGTATGAATTCTTTACGCCACAATTGTTGATATTGTGAATACTTTTTAACTCTTATTTTTGCTAAATTTATGTTATGCTCTGGAATATAGGCATGAAGACTATCTACTACCCTGTCAAACACATTATTCATAGTAATCAGAAAAAAATGATGGGTTCGCACCAGTTTTCTAATACTGTTAGTGTAGGAATATCTTCAATGACTGGGTAAGTTTAGTGGTAGTAGGGAAGGCACCAAAGAATTGGTAGCTCATAAAAATATTGTTGCTAAAATATACTTAATTATTTATCATATGATGGATAAGACAAGCACTAGCTATTAAGAAGATTTTTAGCTTCTCTGCATACAGTATGAGATAATGGCACACAAATCTCAGTTTTATTAAAGGTTAAGCTTTCAACTGTAGGCTTTTCAAGATTATTTGTAATGATATGCATAATGGTTGATTTACTGGGTCAGCTTGAAAAGTTTAAAAGCTTAACTCAGTTGGCTCAGCAATTCTATATCCTAGGGTGTAGAGAACCCACCCCTAAGGTTGCTTGTTTCCTGGATGGTGTAAAAGGGAAGTGAGGAAGGACAGACTGGCATCTGTTCTTCAAAGGAGCTCCAGTCTTCACCTTCAGCTTGGACGTCATCTCCTGGTTTCTAGTGCAGACTCTTTAGCTTCTACCTTGTATCCTTCACCCTTCCAACATAGACTCTTCATCTTTCTTTCACAGACCCATTGTTTTCCTGATACGGACTTGCACGGGACAGTACAGCAAGCTCCAGCCGTTGGGTACCCTCTGCACGCTTCCTCATCAAAGTGTGACTGACCATCATAAACCAATCTTAAAATTTCTTATAATTTGTATATCTTGTGATATGTCTGCTTCTCTATTAAAATTGTGACTGATACAATATGGAAGTAAGTTCTAGAACCAGAATACATGCAATTTTTGGTGGTCTTGTTTTTGGCAATACTGGGTCCTATCATATTATTGTTGCAGATTGAAGCATCAAGAAAGAGAGAAAGAAAATAACACAAATCTATTTATTTTGAAAAGTTTAAAAAATTCTAACATGATTTTTTAGGGCTGAGATTTTGAAAGACATGATTTAACATGTCATGATTTTAAAATATACATTTGAAAATTGCTTTTCTGGGCTGGGGATGTAGCTGGTGGAGGAATGCTGGCCTAGCATGTGTGAGCCCTTGGGTTCAGCCCCCACCACTGAAAATTTTTTTTGTTTTCTACTGGGGAAGAAAAAATCCAGCAAACAATGACAAGCTGAAGAATCTGTTTAATGATTCTGTTTGCAGTAGGAAAAAAATTCCATCAAACGATGACAAGCTGAAGAATCTGTTTAATGATTTCTGTTCATAGTAAATCCTTACATATTAAGAAATGTTTGTGGATATACTATTGGTTACTAAATTCTAAAATACCACTTTTCTTTCAAATACCTCGAATGCTTTTTTTGAATGTGGTAGCTTGCATTTAAGAGGGCCACTATCAGAACTGGGAGTATATCTCAGTGGTAGAGTGCTTGCCTAGTATGCATGAGGACCTGGATTTGATCCCCAATGCTGCACAACTTATATGTAAAATGTATTCCCAAAGTTCTCGGATGTCCAGAGGTGAGGCTGTGGGAAGATGGTTGGATCTTGAGGATGCAAGGCATAACTGAATGGGCTGTCAGGAGGCAGAGTGCAGGTGGAAGAGGTGATTCACAGGAGGAAGGCTGTTGGAAGATCCATCTTTCCCTGCAGCTCTTTCCTAGTCTCTGCTTCCTGGCTGTGTCGAGGTGGTAGAAAATTTTCCTCCACTATGCCTTTCTGCCATGATGTTTCTGACTCAGCCAGCCAACCACGGACTGAGTCCTCTGAAAATATAAGTCAAAATAAACCTTTTCTCTTTAAAGTTATGTATATTAGGTATTTTTTCCCAGCATGGAAAAGTTGCCTAGTTGAGCCGCCATCAATTTGCTCAACTACAGGTGTGTACATGACATTCTCACATTAGGAGATACAGTCCTTTCTTTCTCATGCTTGGATTAGGCATGCTTTGTGATTTGTTGGATCAGCAAAATATGTTGGTGGGGATGCTCTGAACTTGTGAAATAAAGTCATAAGAAGGCTTGCAGCCTCCTTGCAGGCCTCTTGATGCGCTCATTCTTGGAGCCCTGAGTTACCACGTAAGAAGTTTTAATCCTGCTGGAATGGTCATGCAGAGGTGCCCTGGCTGTCCTCAGCCCCACTGAGCCCACTGTGTCCAATGTGAATTAAGCCACTGCACTCCAGACCTGGTCATGTATCAGTTGAGTATCACTGAGGGGAGAATCTAGTTAAAACCACATAGACCACGAGAATCAACCAACTATGTTCTGCTCAAAGTCTTGACTTTCAGAAGGATTAGTGCTTTTAAGCTACTAGATTTTAGGGTGGTGCATTCCACTGCAGTAGATAATTAGAACATTGATGAATAATCTGAGACAGGTAAACTATTAGAAAATTATTACTAATTTCATCTACTGCATTTATCTTGTGAATTGGGCAACAGAAACAAATACAAAATATAGAGATTAATTGGTCACTGTGTTTTATTTAAGATTACAACTAATACCAGTAACATCCAATTTTAATATCTTTGTATTTATAAAACAGCAGTATTGCCATGTGCCTGCACTCAGGAGGCGAAGAAGGCAAGGAATCACCTCAAGTTCAAGGCCAGCCTGGTCTACACAGTGACCTTGAGGCCAGCCTGAATTACATAGCTATACCCTGTCTCAAAAACAAAACAAAACAAAACAAAAAAAAGCCTACAAACAAATCAGCATTGTTTTTACTGTAAGTTTTTTTATAGTAGAAACATATTACAAAATTGAATTAAGAATAAAATTTTGCTAATGTAATGCCACTTTTCTCTATATTTATACCTTTGAGCCTCTAATACTATTTGGAATACTCTATCTGGAAAATAGTTTCTAAACTTGGAAGAGTCTGAAAGCCATTGGACAATTATTCTTGATGTTTCCTTTAGTGCTAATATTTATAAAATGTATCATGGTGGGCATGGTGGATTTTGAGTGGATTTTGTTTTGAATCATAATCTTTCTTTGTTAGGTGTATCAAAAACATTTTCTTTTTGGTGTGTTTGAACAGGGCATTTTTCTTAAAAAAGAAAAGCAGATTCTCTTAAAAATGTTACCTGCCCCAATAGTGGTGAAATTACTTCCATTTTAGATATATATATACCTAATTTAAATCCAAAGTATCTAAGAAATGTGCCTTTACTTTCTAATTATTCATTTTAATTTTTATTTTAATGCCTGTTCCTACAGCATGGTAGACATTTAAGTGCGATCCATTTCTATACCCTCTACTCTTGTTCTTTCAAATTGCATTTAAGACATCAAGGGTTTACTTACCTCTAAGCCTTAAGGTCTGAAGAAGACATTTGTTGACACATGCACTTCTAAGATACCATTGCCTTGTCTTATCCATGGATATTATGGGTTACATATTTGTGTTCCCTTGAAGTTCTTATGCTGTAGGGCTAGGTGTGTAACTTAGTGGTAGAGTGCTTACTTAGCATGCACAAGGTCCTGGGTTTGATTCCCATATCCTCCACTGCAGTTCTTACTGGGGTTCTTACCCCAGTTGAAAATCTCATCACCAGTGTAATGGTATTTGCAAATGAGCTTTTGCAAGATAATCAGCTTTGGACGAGGCCCATCCATGGTGGATTTAGTTTTTTTTTTTTTTTAAGATGAAGAACAGAGACCAGAGATCTCTCTCTCCCATGTGAAGACATTGAGAAGGTAGCCATGAACAACTCAAGAAAAGGATCTTCATCAGACATTGACCCTCCCAACAACTGATCTTGTACATCTAGCCTTCAGGACTGTGAGAAATAAACTGTTGTTTAAATTGCCTAAACTGGCAGGCACGGATCAGGAAGCAATATGGACTGCCCTCTGAGGTCCTGATCCCAGGACCTTGGAGGAGAACGAGTAGGGCCCCTCCGGGACCCCTGCCCAGCCCGCGCGGTGCAGGCATGGATCAGGAAGCAAAATGGACTGCCCTCTGGGGTCCTGATATCAGGACCTTGGAGGAGAACGAGTAGGACCCCTCGTGGGACCCCCTCCCGGCCCACGCGGCACCGGCACGGGCTTGGAATCAGGGACAAACACTAACACACACACACACACACACACACACACACACACACACACCCGGTAAGCAACCTGCTGTTTCGGAGGTCTGGCTGGATTAATAGCAACTAAGGAACATCAACCAACTTTTGTTTTGTAGATTTGGCCAGGCCTCTGGGCAGCAACCCAAGCATCTCTTTATAGCAGGCAATGTAGCAAGTATGGGAGATTCTCTTCTGTCTTGTTTTTTATTATTAATAAAATATAAAAAAAAATAAATTGCCTAAACTATAGTATTTTGTTATGGAAGCTCAAGATAACTAAGACTCTCAACTACTTTCACATATTTGTAGACCTCTTGGAAGTCATACTGCTATTCCCTTGTCATGCTGAGATTTGTAGAGCACTGTGAAAACTGTTAAGACATTCTCTTACCATTTCCTAAGGGCCTACTAAAAAATCAGGGCTTAAGTCTCCTTTGCTCAAAGATCTCATACACTTATGTGGGGATTTTGCTATCTCAATGGAACTTCTCCATGGTAAAGACTGCTGGGCTGCTCTCTCCTTGGTTATCTCATTGTCTCTTGTTAAAGTCAAGGCTTTCAAGGGAATAGATTTAATACAGGACACATAATTTAATAGGACTATTTTTATAATATTCACCCAAAAAGTCAAATTCAGAAGAGCCCAAAAGATCTGATGCACTAGAGACCCAAAGAATTCAGCTGAGGGCCTGGGATCCCATGGCAATGTCCTGTGTGAGTCCAGCTGAAGAGCTAGAGCCCATGGCAATATCCTTGAGTCCATGTGGAGGCCTACAGCCCACGACAATGTCTCATGCCAGTCTGTATCTAGGATCTGCCCTGGGAAGACCCAAAGGTCAGTGGTGAAAGTTAGAAAGTCTGCACCAGTGAGCTGAAAGATCTGCACTGCAGCCATGAAGTGATGCTCAAGTTCAGGACTGGAGCTCCCCTCAAGAACCATAGCCATCTTCAGTGACAGTGAGGACCCAAGTTCTTCTGGTAATGACAACATCTGAGTTTATATTAGGAAAACCAGTGCAACAAGCTTCTCCAGGAGAATCGACAGCAAAACATCTTTCCTTCCAGTTCTCTTTTTATGCTTTTGGCAACAAAACTCAGGTGGGCCATCCACATCCAGCACCAAGCTGATTCAGTTCAGCTGGGTGTTACAAGTTAACCATTAGTAAATCCACCACATTTCCTTAAGGTTCCCCCTTCTCTCCATGCTAAGGAATCCTATAGTTGGAGGTTTAGATTAGGGACAATCCTTGCACCTAGTCCAGGTTGCAAGATTCTTTCTGTGCCATGAGACCTTACTATTCTGTAGCAGCTGCCTGTCTTTTTAGTTTCGTACTGTCCTTGGTGTGTCAGTGATGTTTTTCATGGCACCCTTAGGCCAAGGCAAACATAGAATAAGTAATTTACTAATGTCTCTGACAAGAATGATTGGCATGCCAGTTATGTTGAATGAGGGAAATCAGGAATAAATGGTGTGAGGAGGGTCCTCTTTCCAAGTTTATAAATACAACAGGAAAATTTTATCTGTCCTTGTGGTCACAGAAAAGACAAAAAAAAAAAATGAGATCTGGTGCTTGAGCAATTAACTACTTTTCAGATAATAGTATGCAATATATTAACTAGTGTTAATTTCCTGCTCTTTTTTGAAATTCTGTATTGTTTCTATCCTTTTTTTGTTTTGCTTTTTAAAATAAAATAAAATTAAAAGAAAGAAAGAAAGAAAGAAAGAAAGAAAGAAAGAAAGAAAGAAAAGAAAGGAAGAGCCAGAGGCATAGCTTAGGGCAAAGGTCCTGGGTTCAATGCATAGTACTCCAACAACAAAACAACAACAAAAACCAACACAAACAACAACAAAAAAAGCCTCTCTAGAATTCCACAATGTAGCTCTACATTACTTCATTTCCACCTTTATTAATTCACAACTAATATTTGTTGAGTGACTGTGCTAGGTTTTATTCATAACATTTATAATCTAGTGGAGAGCATTACTGAAGTAATATTCTCCCTATCTCCATGTCCTACCTCACATGAGTACCACAATTGTTCATCTTGCTTATTTTCCTGAGCACTAAAAGAAAAATGTAGAAAGCATATCTAACCATCTGAATACCCTTTCGCCTAGTTCTAGACCTAGTACTGGGCTTTGCACGGTTAGCTAAATGTTCACCACAATGTTTGATGAATGAATATTCTTGGTGTGTTTCATTTACTGCTTTTCCCCTTACTCCATGTGAGGCAATTCAAAGGAAGTAGGCTATCAATAACTGCTATAGAAAAATTCATTTGAAATTAAAGCACACATTTAAAAATATATTCATGTATCTTTTTAACTGGAGTTGTGGGACTGGAGAGCAATCTACACAATGAAAATGCAGCCTTTGCCTTACTAGAAATGCAAATGTGTCCCAATATAATTATGTGAATTTCAGGAGATGAAGTCCGGATGAAGATGTCCAGTGTCCAGATTTCCAAAAGCCCTTTAGATAATAGCAAATCTCTATCTTTGTCTGCCTCCTGTGAATAAATGATGTTTGGGTATTTTCAGAAACCTTTGCATCCTGCTACAGTCACTGTATAATATGTTTTCAAGGCCCAGCAGCATTTTCATTGAATCTTCTCTGTACGGGCTTCAGATCTGTGGAGTGGATTATAATTAGGAATCTGCTCATTCTTTTCCCAACCCTAATTCAATTAGCCATATGTTTCAGGCTGCCAAACAGTGGCTGTCAAGCGCCAGCAATTACCAAGGGGAAAATAAGGTAGCAGGGTCAAAACTATGAACTTATAAAAGAAGCTTTTGAAGTTCAGAGGACTCCTAACTAGGGGGCATAATCGGAGTTTTGTCTGGTCACTCATCAGTCATGCTCACAGGCCAGCTCTGAAAATAGCAGCCTTTCATACCCCAGGGACAGGCTGTTGAGCTCATGCAGCAAAGGTGTCAGAGAATAAAATGAGTAAATATGCAATTCTGTTTACATTCTTCATCTCAACAATGAAGAAAAATCAATAGGCTTACAGAAAATGGTAATTGTCCTTTGCAGGGAAAGCTCTCCAAAAAGGTAGTTTTTCTAACTCACAAGGGCTGATTCCAAATAAGTGACCTATTCTTCGTGGCACACCATATGCTTAATTAGAGCTGAGTTGGGTCAAGCCTGCAGTGGGAAAGTCTTGGAAGGTCACCGCCAAATTCATTTTACCTTGAAAAAGCAGAATTCCAACACTTGAAATCCAAAGCTGTGTTCATTCAAAATGTTTCTTCTCTATTCCATGCTGATTCATTAGAGAAAGGGGTTGGAAATCCTGAGGGTAGATAACGGTTAAAAAATAGTTAAAAGAAAATGAGTATTGAAGCATGTGGTTCTTGAAGAAAATCTCACGTAATTAGGTTGGCTTTGGGAAGAAATGTACTGCTTAAAAAAAAAAACATTAATTTTTTTGCTAACCTACCCATTCATGTTCTTCTCCATAGAATAAGGAGCTGGGTTAAAATACAGCCACACTCCATTTAAAATAACATTTATTCAATAGCAGGTCTGCCTCGTAGGCTTACTTCTTCATAGAAAAGGCCTATTATAAATCTCAGTAATTTTCCCATGAGTTCTACAAAGACTGTTTCTTCGTGGTGGGTTTGAGGAGTTTATTCCACTATAATTTAAATGTCTCAAACTATGTGACTTCAAATCACTTCCCTTGGGAGGTTACTCTAGTCTGAAAAATATCTTCATTAAGAGATTCTTTAGTATTTAACCTGAATTTTAAAATTCTCTTTTATTTGCTGTCAGAAGTAAGTCACTTTCCCCCTAGTCCTGACCACTGAACTTCATTCAAGAAGTTGGTATATGTTCTAGCATGATAAGGCTGGTTGCTTTTTCTTCACAAAATAAGTGACTTTAACTTCAATTGTCATAAGCACATTAAAATTCCCATTTTATTTCTTTTGCTGTAGGTATCTGTCATTGTCTACAGTCAGTAGTTTTGAGATTTTGGTTAGGGAAAAGTGGAGGTTTGGTTGGTGAAGTGTGAAGGTCAGTGGAAATTTTTAAATGTAGATTTTCTTTCACCACATGGAGGTATTTTCCCACATTGAGAGGGTAAACATTCATCTGATAGAATGAAAAAGAGAAACTAAATGAAGCTACAAGAATATAAATGTGACCTTTAGATTTTTTCTTATGCATGAACTGGGAAAAATATTTTGCTAAGAAATCAAGACCCCCAATTCAGACCTTTAAGGATTTCTACCATAACCCTTCAGCTGTAAGCTCTTCTGTTTTAGCTTTAATAAAATTTAATTGGGATGACAAGGCAGGCGAAGACTGCCAAGGCCAATACATTAAATGCCTGTTGAGGACAGCAGGAAGCTCTGTGGTCCAGAGCTCACCCTCTGGGCTTCGTGGTTCCTCCCTGTGGTGGGTGCCACATGGGCCAGGGGCCTTGCTGCTGGACGCTGGTAGTTGTGTGTGTGCCCCACTTCCTGAGCAAGCAAAGCTCTCCTGTGGTGGCCCTACAGGATGCATAAATAGAGCAGCTGCTGATAATTTTTTCTTCTACCAGAAAAGTCTTAATTAAAACTCCATGTGGTTGGAGCTGTTTGCTATTCTTTCTCTCCTGAAAAACCCATACGATTTGTCTTGCATAAAGAGAAAACTCAAGTTCTGCATGCAAGCCAATGATATGATGGCTTCAGTAGGGATGGCTGTGTTGGTCTCTCAGATAAAATGATTTAAGGCACAACACAGAGGCCAGGACTGAATTTAACAGGTCATTTGCTAGTATCTGCAGTGTCCTTGGGCCACATTTGTGGTTCACGCTGAAGTATGTTCTTGAAAGCTTTGCAATTTTGAAATTAAAATTTATGGAAAAATGGGCAAAACACAAATGTGTAGTTTAGACAAATACCAGTTATGGTAGCCACCTGTAGGTCAGGAAATGAAATCTTGTCTGGACCCAGAAAGCTCCTCTTTTGCTCCCCCATCCCCACTTGGCCACTATTATAATCAACTGCTTGCTTGCTTTACGGTTTTACTGTTAGGCGTGCATCTCCAAGTTCCCTTGTTAGGTTTTGTCTGTTTTGAATTGTATAGTAAATGGAGACAGATTGTAGAGAAGAAATAAAGATAGAAAGGAGGCAAGGAAACTATAGTTTTAAGGTTGGTACTTCTGCTTTCATTTCTGTCTCCCTTATTACCTTAAATCTCTGGGTAAGATCCCTGCTCTGCTCTCCATGGAGGCCAGTTGATCAGTGAGGAGTGTTTACACTTCAGTGCTTGTGAGCCCTAAGCTTACCTGGGCTTTTTCATCCCCTTCCAAGACTGAGGACACCAAGATAAGAGTAATTTAAGCACTTCTCAGGGTTTGAGGGAATATTTAATTGCCAACTTTTACAAAATCCACTTTCAGAGCCCCTAGAGCAATGCCTAGAGGTCTCCAGCTATTGTCTTAAAAGTGTCATCACCTCAGGTTCCAGGAAAAGCAGAGCCTCAAGTAGCACCCTGTATGAGATTGTCCCTCCCAGCAAGAACAGTCAGCCCCTGGGAACCGAACTGCCCCTTAAGCTGGGAGGGTTGTGATCTACTAGACCTGGCCCACCTGTTCAGTTGCTCTAGTTGGAATCCTTTTCCTTATTCTCCTTTGCTTTCTAACTCTGCCTAATAAATCTTCCTGACTCTCATTGATGCATCCTGAAATTCTTTTCTGTGATCAGTCCACAAATTTACTCCATAGGGCAAGTGGAGGTCCCCATCTCCTCTTGAGGGACCTCCTCAAACCCCATCCAGTGACAGTACGAAAGCTGCCTTCTACGGTTCAACATATAGTATTTGTGAAACTTATCCAGATTTAACTGTAACTGTAGTTTTTTATTTTCACTACTTTATAATCTTCCATTATAGAAACATAACAGCAACTCATTTATCCAATTTGCTCAGTGGGCATTTGGATATTTTTAGCTGGAAGCAAGAACAAATAATATTTAGAAAGAACTTTAGGGGATGAGCGTTGGTAGAGCATGTGCCTAGCATGGACGAGGCTCTGAGTTCAATCCCCAGCGCCGAAACTCAAAATGGAGCAAAACCACACCCCTCCTGGTGCACATGTGCACATATTTCTCTGTGTCTGTTCCTGGGAGTGGAAGCATTGGGGTCTAGGTTGTGCTTCGCTTCCATTCTACACATATTAACCAACTCTTTCCTCAGTCAATTGTACCAACTTTCCCTGTCAAACAACAGCAAGTGAGAGTTCTTGTTGCTCTGTATTTGCCTTAATGATTGATTGCTATTATCAGGCTTTTAAATTTTATCCACACAGAGTTTGCACTGTTACCTCATTTGCTCTGAATTTTCATTTCTCCTGAGTTTACAACAACCCATGAGTCTAATACTGTCTATAATCACATATTCATTGACTACTTGGATATCATCTTTTGTAAAGTGTTTGTTAAAGTATCTTGTCCATTCGCTTATTTTCTTGTTAACTTCTATTATTATTAATTTGCAGGATTGTTTTTATGTGTTAAAATAGTCTCCCGCTTTGTGCCTTACTTTATGCTCTTTTATTGGTACCTCACTAAACTTAGTAAGGTAACATTTATCAGTCTTTCTCTTTATGATTATGCCTTTGGTGTCCTGTTTATGAAATCTTTTCCAACTGTCAGTCCTGAAGATATCCTTCAAATTTATCTTCCAGAAGCTTCGAAGATTTGTTTTTCACACTTACATTTTCAACCCATTTGGGATTAATTTCTTTGACTTGTATGTGATTGGGTTCAGGGTCCATTTTTTTCCCCTATGGGAGTATGGGATATTGAATACTATCTCCAAGTTATGCTTTTCCTACTGCTCTGAAGTGCCATCTTAATGGTAATTCAGAAAACTATCTATGCACAGATCTATTTCTGGAGTCTTGTTTTTATTTCTTTTTTTTTTTTTTGTGCTTGCATCAATATCTTTTTTTTTCAGTACTGGGGATTGAAGCTCAAGTCTTGTGCATGCTATGCAAGGACTCTATTGCTGACATATCCCCATTGCAATACTATATTATCTTAATCACTGTCACATTAGGGGTGTGTCAGGGCCCTGTAGAGTAAGTCTTCTCAACATGTACTTCTTCAAAGGCATCCTCACTAGTGCTAGTTCATTGTATTTCCATATATTTTCATTTTTGAATCAGGCTCATCCATTGCACTTTTGTAAGGTATATTCATTTTAGGATTAGCCTTTCACGTCGTAACAACAACAAAACAAAGGCACATACAAATAACATAATCATGCACTGTGAGATACACCCACATGCATATGAAACAAATTTTAAAATGCATTAGGATTTTAGCTGTTATTTCACTGGATCTGTAGAGTAATTTGAAGAAAATTGGCCTATCTTTACATGTTTGGATCTTCAAACTCATAAATTTAGTCTGTATCTCCTTTTATTGGGTGTTCTTTACAGTTTCTCACTAATGTTTTGTAGTTTTTGGCATAGAGTTCTTGCTTTTTTTTTTTTTTTTTGGTATTTGGAGTAGGTTTATATATATTTTTTATTTTTTAATTTTATTTTAAAGATAGTAAAATCTAGCAAAACAAAACAGAAAAAAGTCAATCAAAACAGAGCAGTACAATTAGTACAGAACTTCAAAGCAGGATACTAGGAAAGCAATAACTACTATAGTATATCTTGTTATCTTCACAATAGTTGTCCATTCCATCAGGTATAGCAAAATCAAACTAAAAACAAAACAGAATTAAACCAATCAGAGCAGAATATTGAATAAAGCAAAACTGAGAACAATATTAGGCCTCAAAAAGACAAGACAGAAAGGAATCCCCCATATTTGCTACATTGCATACCGTCATCCTCCCAAGAGATGCTCAGACTATTGGCCCCAGGCCTGCAAAATTAACCAAACATTACAAACATTTAGTTGCTTTATGTACCTTAGTTGCTATCAACATAGCTGGTCCTCCAAACCAGCAGCTTGCTTGGGTGGGTGGTTGATTTTCAACTTGCATGCTGGTAGGTTCACAGGAGGTGCTGACTTTTCTCTTCCTGGAACCCACTGCGCTGCTTACAAGGAAGGCTGGCTTATTGTCTTCTGGTTGGATCTTCCCTGACCTAGCATGACTGGTTCTCAGGAGGCACTGATCTTTCTCTTCCGGTCCTGCTTATTTTTTAAATTAGATTAGTTGTTGATAGTTTGATATATCTCTTTTAATTATAAATGATATCATTTAAAATTTTTATTATAAATGATATCAATAAAATTTTTATTTTCTGTTCATTGCTAGTTGAAAGACACAGTGAGAAGCAGCTGAAGCTTCAAGAAGATTACAGAACAATATGCTTCATGAGCTGGGATCGGAAAGGAAATGCCTTTGTGCATTTTATGCAGTAACTGTGCTGAAATCTCTTGGTAATGCTAATGTGTTCAGTATCTGATAATTTCTGTGAACACACATATTTATCAACTGTTTTTCTTTTTATTTCTTTCTTTCCAATCTCATCCCTCTTCTCCATGTCTTCTTTTTTTCTTTTTCTATATTCGCTGTGTTCCCTTTCCGTACCATCTGGAGCTTCAGTTCAGTGTTGGATGACAGCAGTGATTGGAGACGTACTTGTCTTTTCCAGATCTCAGTAGGAAAGCTTTCACCATTTTACCCTAAGCATAGTGCTTGCTGAATGTTTCTTGTTGATACTCTTTATCAAAATAAAGAAATTTCCTTCTACTCCTAGCTTCCTGAGACTTTTTAAAAATTATAGACACTGAATTTTATCACAGTATTTTCTCCATTTATTTAAAACATCCTATGACTTTTCTTTTATTCAATTATTGTGATAAGTTGCACTGATTTGATTTTTTAAAAATTTCTAACCAATCTCATATTCTTGGAATGAACTAAAAATTTTTCTAAAAATTTTAAACTTTTGTTAATGCAATGTTTGCAGTACATAATGATTATGTTCATCATGAGGAGTTGGTACATGTGCATAAGACATCTTAGTTCTTGGTTCCCTTCCCACTTGCAAAAGATCTACCTCTGTCTTCCCTATTATCTATCTTTTGTTTTGCTCTTTAAATTCCTTATACTTTGGTTTTCTCATATAAGGGAAATCATGTGCTATTTAAGCTCATGTATCTGATTTAGTTCACCTAACATTATGAACGAACTGAAATTTTTTCATTTTGCTAAATCCAATTTGTTAGGATTTTGTTTAGGACTTTTCAGTCTGTGTTCTGGATGATGCTGACTTGGACATTATCCTTCTCATAATGTTGTTGTCATGTTTTGATATTGAGGTTATTATGCTTCTTCAAAAATGATGAAAAATACGTCCCTTGTTTATTGTTCTCTGGAAAAGTCTGCTTAAACGTGTGGTAGAATTCCCCAGCAGAGCCATCTGGGCCTGTGATTTCCACTGTGGGAAAGAATTAAATTGAGAACCAAGTTTCTTTAATAGACCACTTATATTTTATATTCTTGGGTTAGTTTTGATAACTTGTGTTTCTGTCCATGTCATCTAAATTTTAAAATTTATTGGCATGGTGTTTTTTATAGTATCCTCTCATGATCTTTTTGATGTCTGTGTGATCTAAAACAGGAGCCTGCAAATTATGTTTCTCAGGCCAGATCTGTCACATGGCCTGTTTTTGTTTAGGCCAGTAAACTAAGGAATGGTTTCTGTATTTGAAAGAGTTGTTAAAAACCAAATAACAACAGAAATATGCAACAAAGACCATCATTCCTGCTCTCAGCTCTACTATTTCCTTAGTTTACAATTCTCTGTAATGCAATCTCCTGTTCTTTTTCTAACTTCTTGGGAGGACAATTTTTGTAAATATTCTATGTGTACTGGAAAAGGTCAGGTTTGCTATCATGTTATTTGAGTCTTCTGTGTCCTGAGTTCCCGTCTCCATTTTATCAGTTAGTAAGACTTCTGTTAAAAATCTCCCTCTTGACTTTGCCTTTGTGTATTTCTTCCTGTAGTTTGCATGATTTGTGCACTACATTTCTTGAGTCCTGGTTATTAGATGTGTGCTAGAGATTGAACCTAGGCCCCTATGCATGCTAAGCAAGTGCTCTACCACTGTGGTACACCCTTAGCCTCTTGCATATTAATTTAAATTCTTATAGCTTCCTGGTGAGTCAAATCTCTTATCATTACTAATTGGGATGAAGGAAAAGTATGTACATTTTAAGTAGTGGAGATGCTATAACAAAACATAGATAAAAGAAAATATAAAACTTATTTTGTGAAAGGAAATAATACTGTTGTGAGGTTTATTTAGGGAACTAGGGAACAAGTAGGCTGTAAAAATATAAGGGGATTTTACTTTGATTTGCCTTTAAGTGACACAGTGAACAGTTTGCATCTAAACCATTCACAGATTTTTGAATTTAATTTTTCTTACAAGTATTCAAGTTTGTCACAATTGTAAACAATAAGACTTTGATTTAAGATTCTATGTAACTTTTTAAAAATAAGTTATCTTAACCATTTACTTTTTTTTTTTTTTTTTTTTTTTTTTTTTTTTTTTTTTTTTTTTTTTTTTTTTTTTTTTTTTTTTTTTTTTTTTTTTTTTTTTTTTTTTTTTTTTTTTTTTTTTTTTTTTTTTTTTTTTTTTTTTT
>RJWM01023677.1:0-31498 GCA_004363535.1 Dasyprocta punctata
TGTCCAGCTTTCCTAGTCAACTCTATTTCACCCCTCTTTGTATCTTTCAACTAAAACAAAGGTGTTTCTTTGAAAGCAATTTTAGTGGTATCCATGTAACTGCCTTTCGCCTACACTTAGATTAGCTTTCTTTTGGCCAAGGTAATTGGATTCTGGAACAGGAAGGAACATATATGTTTCTTCAGTTATCATCTTAACTATACTGGGATTCTTCTTCCCAACTCATCCTTTTTGTAATTTTATTGCCTGTTTTCAAAATGAAGCAGCTTTGAAGAAGTTAGGGAGAGCCCGATTTCCACGTTCCTGAGGAACAGTGCAAAGAACACACAGTGTTCTACATTTAATGTTAATTCCTTTGCTTCCTTGAAATGAGGCCTTGTTCTATGTAAGCAAACTGCGTATTGGGAGGAAAAAATGATCTAACAGAGGCAAAAACATTATACGTAGTAGTAGGCTTTCAATGAATATTATTCACTATTATCCCAGTAGTAAGAAAAATAACACTGAAAAAAATTATTTTTACAAGTTATACGGTCTGCAGAAAACTCAGAAATCATAGATAAGCAAAGTGAAAATGAAAAGGACTATAGCTATTATCAAGCGATAACCAAACGCAACATTTCCACATATACACTTCCACACTGTACTTGTATTTGTACAGTTTTAAATAAAAGGGAGATCACATTGAACAATGCTGTTTTGTAATTGAAATTCTCTCCCTGTGATGTATTTTATGCATTGGTCCAGATTGATACAGACAGTTCACCTGCATGAGCTTTTGTGTTCATATTGTTGCTTCACATTTTACTCAAACAATTTCCCCATTGGACGTTTACTTTAGGAAACTATTTCTACATAAAAAGGAGTTCTATGGTTCAGAACTTTCCAATATTCAGAGTTTTCATACTCTCATGGGTACTCCCCATTTATAGCAGTACCCCTGGTCCTAGCTATTGAAGAATGCCCAATCTCCGGGTGCATTCTTATGATTTCTCTCAATCCTTCCTTCCTTGCTGTGAGGACTGTTGCTGTCACCATATTGAATTGATCTTCTCCTCAACTCCAGTTTCCAGCGTACTAAGAGGAGGAGAAGATCTGGTCCCTACAACTGCTCCATCATAGCTGTGGCAGCCTGTGCATCTGCCGGGTGCCTGACAAGTGTGACTTTGTTAGCATTGTTGGTGGAGAGTTTCTAGAATGAGTACTTTTAGAATTCTGGACCAAGCCTCTATGGACTGTAATTACAAGTATCTAGTTGAAAGCCACAGCAATGCTTGTAACATCCAAGAACTCTTCAAAGATATTTTCTGGAAGATCTTGAATTCTCCAACGCAGCTTCCCACAGCCCTTCTAAACCAACCACTGGAAGCAAATATAGCTTTTAATCCCAGGAGCCTTTGCAGACTAGGCTACCAGGTAACTAAACAGGTACTGTGTGTTCTGTGGGTGACAGGGGACACTCATGTATTCAGTATACCATGTAACAGTACTCAGTATGAGCCATAGAAGCCAGGTGTGGTGGTGCATGCCTGCAATCCCTGCACTTGGGAGGTTGAGGCAGAAGGATGGGTGTGAGCTCAAAGCCAGCCTGGACTACATAGCAAGACTGTCTCAAAAAAATGAAAAGTCATACAATTTTATCTGAATAATTGCCACATGGACAAAATTGGCATCTCATTACATACTGGTGGCATTTTCTTTTTTATGCTTTTATTTTTCTTTCTAAAGTTTCTTGTGAGTATTAAAATAGGATCAAGACTTAACTCAGTGGAGAAAGCACTCAGTGAAGGATAGTTCCCCTTTGTCTTCTGCTTTTGTAAGGTGTTTGTAGGGTGTTATGGTTAACAAAGCATTATAATTTTTGACGGCCATCATTTGTTTGTTCTTCTTAACCTTGAGAGTCAGTATACTCCTCTTTAGAGGGGCAGGACTCACTGTGTATCCCAAGCTGGCCTCGAATGTGAGATGCTCCTCCTACCTCAGCCCCTGCCTGCCTTGATTACAGATTTTTTTTTTAAGTGGTACTGGGACCTGAACCCAGAGGTACTCTGCTACTGAGCTATATATCCCTATCTCTTTTTATTTACTTACTTTTTCTTTTGAGATGGGGGGAGTCTCACTCGCATGCCCAGGTTGGCTTTGAACTTGTTGTCTTGGTTATTTTCCTCATTGCCCAGGCAAAATACCCAACACCCAAAGTGAAAGGAGGAAAGGTCTAATTAGCTCACGGTTCGAAGGGGTTTCAGTTCACAGTTGGCTGGCTCCGAGGCAGGGTGGCATGGTAGAGGGGGTCGCAGAAGAGGCAGGCAGAAGGCAGCAAGTGAGCAGAAAAGCAGCCTATGACAAGCCTCTTCCTATCTCTTATAGTTTATCCAGCTCAGCACCCTGAGGGCAGGTGGCACTCACACCCTTAATCCCAGCACGGCCTCTTTGATCCCATCATCACACTCCCTACATCCAGCCACCTCCAGAAAGCTCACCCATGACTGCATGAGGCTTTGGGGAGGGATGACATCTAGATACAAGCCATAATACTGGTGATCCTCCTGCCTCAGCTCCCCAAGCAACTGGAATTCCAAGTGTGTTCCCCCGTGGTTGGCTAATGCACCAGTATTTGTTTTACAGATAAGAAAGTATTTAAATCTTGTTGTGTCAGCACTACTTCCTGTTTTGACCAGAAACTCTCTAAAGACAAATACTTTCTTTGTGTTTCTTTTTTAAAAATTGAACAGCTCAACAGGGCATGGTTCAGCAACATGTACACACAACAAAGAGAAATTATTCTCCTACTGAAGTCCACCTTAAATGGGGATCGTGGTTGTTTTCTGCTTCCAGGCGTTCTGCTGTTGATAGAAGAAGACAAAGTACTCTATCTAATGTAAATTTATGAATGATTGTCCACCCATAAAAAATTATTCCGCAGCTTGGAGCAATTAAAGTGGTCTCTCTCCTCTCCAAATTAATGTAATTAATACTATAGTCTTGGTTGTTTATCATGTCTTGATAATATCACAAGGGAATGAAAATATTGGCTCTTTTATCCCCTTAAATAGCTGAGACGAAACCGTTCAAGCTCTAATGTTACAACAGCTGTTTCTCATGTCCCAGAATATAATTGGTTGGTTCTGAGGTTACTAAATTGTAAGAAATTGACTTTGGTTTTATGCTTGCCTACTTTTGGTGGAGGGAAAGATGGGAAATGCTAGCTTTCCCTTGTAATGAAAAGGCAGAACCTTCTCCGGTGAAGCGGCAGCTTCTGGGTCTCGTTAGTATAATTTCCCTGCACAGCCCACTGTCTGTGCATGCTGGGTAACAGGCCTGGGAAAGCAGGACCCATCCGACTTCCCTCCTAATTAGCTCCCAGCCCAATGCAGCTGCCCGAAGTGCATCGGTGCTTTCCCACGAGGGGTTCTTCTTGGAAGTCACTATAAAGTAGCCTGGTTGCCAATGACGGATGCAATAGGGGATTTGAGACCATAATTATCCCAAGTAATTTGTAGGAGCAAGATTTTTTTAAAATCTGAATATCTTTATTGCTCTGAGCAGTTGTTCTGAAAGTGTTGTGGTTGGGCCAACACCATCAGCAGTTCCTAGCAGCTAGTGGAATAGGCGGGTTTGTAGGCCCAAGTGGGATCTATTGAACCAGACATTTTAGAGGGTGGTTAAGGTCCAGAAACCTGTGCTTTAATGAGCTCTCTAGGTGATGCCATGGCACACTAAGCTTTGAGAATCAGGAGCTTAGGCTTGAACCAGGTTTCCTTGGGTTGTGGTAGCGCAATACTCATTAGTCTATTACCAGTTCATCTATCACTTAATCCTCAATTAGTCTCCCAAAGGACACAGCCAAATCCACACTCACCTCACAGCACCTTCACCAGAGCAAACTCACTCCTTCACCTCCTGCCACTGTCTTTGGTATGTTCATTTCTGGGGTTGTAGGCTTCTCAAGTTCCACAACTAAGGAGATCTTAGTAGAATGCAGATGTCAATTTAGCAAGGCCAGAGTGGGGCCCGAGAGTCGGCATTCCTAGTAAGTTTGCAGCCAACCCTGGTGCTGGTGGCCTAGGGATCACACAAAAGTGACTGGCGAACAGGCATTTGTGAGGTCAAGCACACCCTTGGAGAAAATGACAAATTATTAGAAAGGATTTACTGGATGATTTGTATAAAACAGGGACTCTAAACGATAACTTGTGTAAGAGTTTGTCAAATCCGGCATTGAGGTTGGCCTTGAACAAGGATCTGCTCACTGCAGAAATGATCTTCACTCCTGCTTTCCTCTCCCTGGGGTCCTCTGTCCCCCACTGTTCCTTACGCATCTCTTCCCATCCAACATCCTCTTCTTTCCTTTTTTCCCACTCCTCTATTTTTATCCCCCAGTTGTCCAACTCCCTGATCTTTTCAATATGAAGCCTTAGCTGGTGTCTTTATTGAAGTTCATAAGAGTCCTCAAGAGCCAAGAATCTAGAAACAGTATCAAAATTTTAGAGAGAGCTTAGGGAAAGTCATAAAGTAGAATTTAAGAAAATCTAATTTTACCTCCTGAAGTTTTTCCAGTTGTAAATCTAGATGTTTACCACCAATTTTCCCATTGTGTATTCTCCACCCAGTGGGTACAGCTCCTCCAGGTCTTTGGGCTCAGCTCTTTGGATGAGAAAGAAGTCAAATGTGTTGGATTCTTTGGCCAGGTTCCAGATTGGCAAGTTTCCTTTAAGTTAACTTTTGGAAATTACTTTGAAGTTCCCTCTGCGGAAAGCTGGTGGTATGCACAGCTGATAGCTTTGCTCTTGGGTCTGGCTCCTCCAGCCCAACTGCACATGTGTAAACTGGGGGAGGGATGTCTTCAATGTCTTCTGTAAAGCAATAGCAGAAGGAGACTATAGGAAACACAGAAAATGAAGCAAAAGATGATCCATCAGCAAGGAAGAAAGTCCAGAGAATCCGGGTGAGGAATCCTAGGCAGTTTCTTCCACCTCCTCTTCCTCCTCTTCCATTTCTTTGATAACTGCAATTCTCCTCCCTGGAGAAGGTGTATTCCTGTCTCCCCATAATGCCTGTAATTGCCCTATAGCCATTGAACGCTTTGGTTTGGAGGAGAAGTATCAGTTTAACTTGAAGATCAGGCCTTTTCCTTCCAAACTGTTCTTATGCTCTATGGGTTAGCACAGTGCCATGCAACAAATATTAAGAATACACATGAGAAAGCATTTTTCTTGCCCCTAGAAGCCAAATTTCATTTCCTTTTCTTTCATTTTGTGGGGTGAGGATTAGAGGGGAAAACTAATTATTAATATTAGGCAGGATGAGTCACCAAAAGAGGTGTGAGACAGACGTCCATTTGGAATGGAGGAATCAGGGACAAGGTGAGCAGGGAGGTGAAACTTGATTTGGATCTCAAAGGGTAAGGAAGGAGGCAGCACAGAACAGAGATAAGAACGTGGGTCTTAGAATACATATGCTGGCTCTGTCCCTTACAGAGCGAGTGACTTTGAGCAGGCTGCAGAGCGAGTGACTCTAACCCTGCGCGGAAAGTCAGGTAATAAATTCAGGGAACAGAAGCCACTCTATGTTTGCTGTGATCTGCATGCTTGTGTGTCCCCAAATTCACGTACTGAATTTGCACCCCCAAGGTAATAACAGGACATAGGGCCTTTGGAAGTAAATGAGCCATGGGGAGGGAGCCCTGACGAGTGGGATTAACGTAATCACAAGTGAGCCCCAACAGAGGCCCCCTGGCTTTTCCACCATTGGCCAACACTTCTAGAAAGTGCCTTCTGTAATCCCCACTGGACACTGAATCTACAGACACTTTGATCTTGCCTTTCCCAGTCTTCGGAACAGTGAGAAACAAAAATAAAATGCATGTGGTTTATAAACCACTGAGTTTATGATGTCTCATTATAGCAAACCAAACAGATTACGGAGAACAGGGCTGAAAATAGGGAACTACGTGGTTATGAAATTGTACATAGGGTGGTAGGAGGCGAAGACACGGGGTCATCGATAGGCTTCAAGGCTGGTCTTGCAGCTGACAGGAAGGTGCAGGAAATCACACCCGCCATCACGGCTGCCTCACAGCCCTGAGTCTGGTTCCCGAGCCCACTTTCTGGTCACTGGAAAGTTCCCATTTGGTGTGAGTGTGCAACAGCCCACAGCAGAACTGCGGAAGGATGGTCGCCTTCATAAACGCCTTCCGAATGCACAGTGAGTTGGCAGACCCTGTACTGCACTCAACTGAATAGCAAGGGAGACCAGGGAACGTACATCTTGGCTTTCTGGCCCTTGAGCTGTAAGGTAAGGTGAGAAGGAGGTCACGGGCATGGCCGTTTGCAGCATCTAGTCTGACTAGCAAGTGTGGTAAGGAGAATCAAGAAACGCTAGTGTGAGCTGAAGGAGCAAGTCATGCTGGAGAAAGCCAACCCAGAGATTAGTGGCAAGGTCTTGGCAGACATTAAAATAATCTTTCCTTTAGACTACTGGGAAACCCAGTGATAGTGGGAAAGGACTCTCTCACAAGTAAATGGCAAAGAAAAAAACGCGACTACATATTTTCTTCCCCATCCACCGAGTGATGAGTAACAGTGGAGCCCCGCTACCTCGCTAGGATAGCGAAGAAGAGAATAGGATGGCTGGCCCCCACCCCGAAGCCGGGCCCCATCTCTCCTCCTGCTCCCCTGCCAGAAGGCAGAGCTCCATTTTTCCATGCACTGTCATTCAGATCCTATCAGCTGGGACCTTGTCCCTCCCGCCCCACCCCCTAGGCTGATAAGCACATTTTCCAGCAGCTCTGGGGTCAGGGTTGCTTACAGAGCCTGTGCCAATCCAAACAAGCCCGGCTGGATGTTCCGCCTGCCCTTCCCTCCGCCCTGCTCTGAACCTAAGCCGCAGGGGACTCTGAGCCCCATGACCTAGCAGACTTGAGCGGGAGCAAGAGAGGCACTGTCTCCTCCCCAGGGAGGATCGCAGAGCTGGCAGCGTGGCCCCGGGGCGGGCTTTGTCTTTCAAAAAATCTTTGGCACCCTTGGAAATAGCATGATTGAAGTAAAAGGATAAATAATAATCAAAGCGAACGAGTACATTGCAAAACCAGATTGTGGCCAAAATGCGCTCACTTTACTACCCCAAGATGCCCTCCGCACAGTCAGGCCATTTGTCTGTCTAATGTATAGATACATTTTTTTGCCCCACACTCAGAAGAGGTTCTGGATCATAACGGGCAATAACTCTGGCTGGGGGTGGTGGTGGCATTGTGTTACAAAAAAGTTGATGCTTGATAAATATTTCATTCGTACCCCTAGATTTTCTTTTTTCTTTTTTTGAATTTGGGTTGGGCTGTATCATGAGGCCAGCAGACTGAGCTGAAATGACATGTGTCACTTTAGGCCAGGGCAGAGCCAGGCCAGCACCCTGAGCTTGGTTCCCTTTTCTTCCTTTTGCGAAGCATCTTTGAAATCCTCATCTCACAACACAAAGGGGATGTGCACCTGGGAGTCATTAGGAGGCTCCCCCTACCCTGTGAGTCACATTGTATCTTATGTGAGTGAGAAATAAAGTTTTGGTGGGCTAAATCACTTAGATTGCACGGTATATCTCTTACTGCAGCTTAGCCTCGATTATCCTGACTAACAAACATGAAGTTATTCATATATCAATTCCACCGAGATTTACTCCAGAGTATTAGTCGCAGGGGCAAGAAAAAATAAGAAACTTCAAAGACATAAGAAGCTATGGAAATAAACTCTGAGATTATGAAATTCAAGGGACATTGTCAATATTTTCCTGACTTAGGTGTTTTGAAAGTCGTGGAACTTTAGCAACTCTTTCTCTGCACTCACTGATTTGAGACTGTCATGTGCTCAGAGGAGATCCTCAAAACCAAAAAATAACGCAGGAGTTCCTTACATGTTTACATGACCTACATTTGCAAAGGTTGTTGCCAATGTATAATCTCATCAGATTCTCCTAAGTAACCCTGTAAAGATGAGGATAACTGCCTAGGTATAATTACCGCCATTTATGATGGTAGAAAAGTGGAGACTGGTCAGGAGAGGGCCACACTGCGGACAAATGACAGAACCAAGTGTCAGAACCTGAGTCTGCTATTCTCAAGCCTGTGCCATGTACATAAATCTTCTGCTAATAATCTGATTTTTGGCTTTCCAGGATGCAGCTTACAAGCAGGGCAACTGAGGTACAGGTACAGGGGACAGAAAGAAGACACCCACAGAACTCCAGCAAGTAGTTTTAAATAAAGACTACGCAGAACAGTTCCAGTTCAGTGAGTAACAGAAGCCCTACGTGCCTTCGGTGGGGCATTTCTATTCTTAATTTGCCTTTGCTGTGTACCAGCCTCCAGAGTAATTGTTAGGATGTGAACAAGGAAGAAAGACCAGAGTTGGACCTTCAGCTCAGAGACTCAAATTTAGGGAGAAGAAGAGAGGAAGCTAGGAAAACAGAGTCCTGGGCATTCCTGCGGCAGTTTCTAGGAAATTCTGGAACATAGCCCTCCCTAGGACAGTACTGAATGGTGTGTGTGTTAGGATGACACCTGCAGTCATGTTGGGGTGAAATGTCCCTTCCTCGGCAGCTAACGGCCACACACACACATCTTGTGGCCTCAACTAAAGCGTTTCACTAAGTATTTGGAGGTTTTACTGACATCTGAAAACGCTGGCGCTCGATTAGGAAAGTTTCTCCAAGTCAGCCGCAGCAGGAGGCCACACAGCTCTCCCAGGACCTTGAACCTCATGCATCTACTGCCAAAATTAACAAACGTTAGAAGCCGACTCTGACCACTCAACAGTGTATAAGCCATGAACTGAAATGACATTAACCTTTTGAGAATCAATTTCAGCATTAGCTTTGCATCCACATCCTACTTTCATCTCCACAGAGTCTATTTCTGCAGCTCTCCCTACATTTTCTCCAGAAGGTCCCTCTCACCTCTATCATGTAACAGATTTCAATCCTTCAAGCCCTAACCCATCTGTGTTCTGGGGGCTTCCCCCTGACCGTTCCCGTGCGCCTCTGACCGTACATTCACCCATGCCACACACATGTGCTGAGTGCCTGCTTCAGGGCAGAAAACCTGTCAGGATGGAACCTCACCGGTGAGCTGGATGGCTTAGATCCCCAGGATAACTTCTGGTCTAGCAAACCAATGTACCTGCTTGCTTTCTCTCTGTTTCTGCAACACATTCAAGGGCTCCGAGGCCAGCCATATCAATCTGCTGCTGACACGAACAGTTGGCAGGCTTGGCACAGGTAAGCTCTTTGATGACAGGGGCTACTTGTGCATCATATATTTGTAGTAGCTGCATTTCCAGACAAAGGGATGGGCTCTGTGATGAGTATCTCCTGGCGTGTATGTATGTGACTAATACCCTGTGTCATACTGCTCATAGCAGTCAGGGAGAAAGAGAGAGTGAGGGAAGAGGAGATGTGTCTAGACTTGGTGGATGTAGAGCAAGACCAGGATATTTGTTAGAATAATGAATAATAATAATGAATAAACCAGAGGCGCTAGCTGGGGCCTGTGTTTGCCAGGCTCATTAGGGAAGTGAATGGCAAGCCTCTTTTGATTGAGTTACTCAGCTTACACTACGTGTTCAAGCTTACCACTGCAAATGGCATTATAAAGTCGGTAATGTTAAAAAAATTCCCAGAGGGTGACTGTGGATTTTTCTTTTGTGGGGCACAGTGAAGCCCTGTGGTTACCGCTGTATCTGATTTATTGGGAAACATCTGTGCTGTGCAAACCCAGTAGACACACTGCCTACAAAGATGGGTCCTTTCCTTTGAAGCAGTGCGTTTTATAGAACTCCTTTTCTACAGTCTTACTCACGTATGACCCTGTCACTTTAAATAAGAGTTTGGCACAAATATAAGAAACATTTGACTATGGAATTAGTTATGCTGAGCCCCAAGTCAATTTACATAAATGCTTTTGCACAAAATGTGAAAAGAATTTGGCTCTAGAATTATGATTATTTTAAAGCAGAGGAGAACTTTGGGTTAAACAAACCCCAAACCCTCATCTCACATATGAAGAAGCAGAGCTATATACAACCTAAGTGACTCAGCAAAGATCACAGGATCAATTGATACTAGAAGCTAAACTAAAGTCTCCAACTCACAACACCAACTTATGCACTTTACACCAACCGTATCACAGGGTAACGTGCATAGCCAGGTAACAGACTAGCACTTTCTGGCGAGTTTGCTCTGGCAGCCCCTCTCCACCTGAAATTACACGACTGGACTGAAGGAGGCCAGTGGTGTTCCTCTGGCCGTATACACAGAGAGAATCCACAGCGAGCAGGGCTTCGAGTTAAACCTATTGAAGTGAATCCCCAAATTCCTGGGCAAATGCAAAACAAGAGAGTCAGGAAAGAAGTTCAGATTTTTATGGAGTGAAGGCAACCACACCCTTCACTTCAATTACTGTAGAAATTCGTGACCTGGGCGGTTAGCTCTGACAATTCCCCACGACTCTCATGAGGGTCCCTGGAGGACACGGACGTCTCTGTTTTATGTACTGTTGCTTGTGTTTTGTAAAAATTTGGCAAGTCATTCAAAGCTATCTTTTATCGCTACCAATTAATGCATTCATTTACTATTTATGTAATTAATGAAATAAAACTGTATCTAAAAAGAAAGGGAATCAAGGGAGGGTGGGGAAGAAAAAGGAATGAGAAAGGAATGAAGCTGTATTCAGTACATGGACCAGCTTCCCACGAGGGGTGCAAACATTATATACTGCAAATGTGGACTAATAAAGAAAATGACCTGAAAAAAGGTAAAACGTAGGCCAAGGAAGGAGGGAGGAAGGGAGGACAGGAAAATGGGAAGGAGAAGGGAAAGGAGGGATGAAGAGAAGGAAGGACATAGAGAAACAAGAAAGAGGGAAAGGGAGGAAAGGAAATACCATCTGCAATCCTCATGTCCAATTTTTATGAGACTGGGTTAAAAGCAAGAGAGGCAAGATGAGTTTTAGAAGCTGACGGCCATAATTAGTAAGCAATGGAGCTTGTGTCTCAACTGAGGCACTCAACTCCACACGTCTTCCCGTTCAGCACAGTCTTTACTGGACCCTGAGTGCTGTCGGGGTGACGGATTCAGAGCACTGCGTGGTACGGGTGCCCCCAAGGAGCTTACAGTCCGGAGTGGAGTTTGTCAGTGAGAACTTTACACGGATGGCAGCCTGGCAAACACCCAGTCAGTAGGCCCTAGACATTGAAAGTCTTTCAGTATCTTTAGATGTTATCTTATAAAGCAACATTTAGGTGAGATTTTCACATGTAAGCAGCAACATTTAAAACTTAGTATTTTGATAGTAAATAACAATTTTGTAGCTATTATGTAATTTCAGGTACAAATACCTGCTATAACTCATGCTCAACTACCTTAGCCCAGGGGATTACCCTGAAGGGTAAATTACATACTTGGCGTAAATCCAACCATTGAAAATATCCACTTAAAAGTGCATAATTACATTGTTGCTGCAGCAAATTTCATAAAAGCATCTAAGTCTTCAAATCAGAATGTTCTTTAATGTTCACCAGCATCTGAAAATTATGTAAGATCAAGACATCGTTCAGTGTGGGACATTATCTTGAGCATTCGTCCATCCATTCATTCAACCACATATTCCATTGTTATTCATTGAAATTCTGTTGCCTGTTGTTGCTCTTGGAGCTTGAGATACAATCTGGATAAGAATGTGGCCTCTGCCTCACAGAGCTCATGATCTGTGTTATTGTGTTTACAAGTCAGGTTCTCCAGTCAAGAGCGCGAGAGGTTTATTGGGTAGTAAGCCTAGTGAGCGTGGAAGGCTAGGGAAGCGAGACTGGCCAGGGAAATTCCTCAGACCCCAAAGCAGACACTACCTCTATAAGAGGGTGGAGAAAAGAGCGACCGGGACCACAGTGCAGATCTGACGCAGCTTGGCCAACCTGGAGGTCTGCTGAAGGAATCCCGAGTTGGTCCTGCTTCCACTGTTACCCTCCTTCATTGGCTGGGACTGCCCGGAAAGATCATGGCCTCAGGTTTCAAGTTGAAGCAGATCTTGAAGGCATTAACAGCTGGAGGCTGTCAGTTAACTGTTCTCCTTGCAGCTAAATAGCAAGTTCTTTCTTGAAGGGAGATCAAAGTGACACAACCCCATGGCTGCCCCATGGTGTGACCAGGAAGAAGGCAAATAAACAGGCAATTTAAAGCCAGTAAGGGTAATGAGAGGCTGCAGGGGGAGGTTAAAAATGAAGCATCTAACTCAGACTTGGGGACAGGGAAACTTCCAGGAGGATGTGGTGTTTAAGAGGATGCCTGGGTCATAAGCAGGATCCAAACGAATGAGGTAGGGGAGGTAGAGAGTGGACAAGGCGGGCAGCGTGGAGGTGCAGAGCCTTGTGGGAGGGGAAGCGTGGCTCATTTGGGGAACTGCCAAGACCTGCCACGTGATGTTAGTATCCCATTGTGGGGCGGCGGGAGCAAGAGATAAACCTGGAAAATAAAATAGAGTGTGAATAATGAAGGGCCTTGTGGACCATGCTGAAGAATGCAGGCAGCATGATCCCAAGCAACATGGTCTGTGATTTGAACACAAAAATACCAATAATTTTTCCCTGTTAGACGTTTAGAAATCTGGAATACTCTGTATTTCAAGTCCCTGCATTGGTTTGAGCACTGGTGGGCATTATAAAAAGTGAACATGTCAGTGGGGAGAAAGAGCATCATCCGCTGGCATTTGCTGTGTTCCTCCCAATGTTTTTATCTCACTTAGTTTCTTGGCTGCTGAGAAAGAAATCACAGGGCTTGGGCTGGAGAATGAGAAGTACAGGGACACGGACCTCTCAGAGACATCAGACCAAGGATCGGAGCAAGAATGTGAAGCATGATCTTGAGTTCCAGGAGCAGAAAAGGAGTGGAGACAAAGATATGGTCTGCCTGTTTCTAATTTAGAGAGCAATGCTTACACTATGAGCCCCGGGCTTTCATGTCCTATCCTATTCTGAGGAAATCATTGCAAATGGAAAGATTCCCAATCATTGCCAATGATGGCCAATACCTAAAGAGTTTTCCAGTAGCATGCTAAGGACTTCACAATTGAATTTTTTTGTGTGTGTGTGGTACCAGGGATCAAACTCACAACCTCACACCTGCCAGGCAGGTGCTTAGGCCACTGAGCCAAACTCCCAGGCCTATTTTTTTCTAGGCAGGGTCACACTATGTAGTTCAGGCCAGCCTTGCTCACACTGTAACCCAAATAAGCCTTGAACTCACAATGCTCCACCTACCTCAGCCTCCCAAGTGCTGGGATTAAAGGCGTGCACCACCGTGCCCAGTTTGAATAATTTTTTTTTTTTGCAGTGTTGATAATCAAACCCAAGGTCTCAAGCATGCTAGGCAAGAACTCTACCATTGAGTTCATACCCAGCCCTCATACTTAGTCATGTGATGCTCAGAATAATCATAGTCTAAGAGGGGGAACTCTTAATTATGCCTATTTTCTCAACTATCTGAGGCTAAATAGCATGTCTGAGGTCCCACAGTTAAAGTGAACAAAGTTAACCAAGCTTAAAACATATAAATGATCTATAGAGAAATTTAAATAAGATTTGGTTATGTGTATATAAAGGAATATTAAGAAATTATTAGAAATGTTTTCAAATTGTCATTCATGACACTAACAAATACTTATACTATTATTCATAGTGAAAAAAGTGAAATGCAGTGTGCTACACACAATATGATACTCTTAAACAGCCTCATTGAAAGATGACAGAGTGGTGAACAGCAGAGAAAGAACCTTCCCAAGATTTAGAGTTCAGACACTGGAATACAGCAATGCAAGGAAGAGAAGAAGGAGAAAGCAGATCCCCAGAACCCAAGGATCTGAAGTGAGAATTCAAGCTCACAGGAAAAGCCAAGAGAGAGACCTCAATGCAGAAGAGGAGAAGGTATCAGGTGGCACTTTCTCCCTGATCTTCGACTCACTGTGTGGGAGGGGTGTCTCAAATCTGCAGGCAATCTCAGAGGGCTACATGGAGAAATGCACCAGTGGAACACAGCCATAGACACAGTGGACTGCAGCGGTTGATGAATTATGAGGGTTCAGATGCCCTCCGGTAGAGGGTGATTGGCCAGTAACCATCTTGGAGAGGGGCCAATGGAGCTGAAAACTCAAAACAGTAGCTAGCTCCATCTAGCAGTGCCCAGTGTCAGGGCAAGACTTCTGAGTTCAAGTCAGCAGGAAGTTAAAGAGCCGAGTTCAAGCTGGCAGGAGGCACATGGAGTGTTGCAGAATGAACAAATTGGGTTCTGGTTTCACAGCAAGAAACCACCCGAACTTCAGTGGAACTAAAGGTGCAGGCTTGCTGGAATTATCTACTATCCTGCCGTAAAGCTACAGCTGACTTGCTGGGATGAATCAATGTGGATCTGTCCATTCTGTCTACCACTGACAGCAGAGACAAACCTGGAGGAGACATTTTTTTTTTTCATTCTTCTTTTTTTTTCTCTTTTCTTTTTTGGTTGTTTGTTCTTGTCTTTATATGAGTGTGAACATTGTTTCTAGTCTTTTATTGCTGTTCTGTACTCATTTGTGTTTCTTTCTTTTTTTCCCTCCTGTCTTCTTCAATATTTCCTCAAAGTTCACATAATCTAAAGTCTTCCTCTGTCCTCCAGTCTTGCTTCTAATCTCTTCTTCTATTTCTCTATTTTCCCCCCTAGCCTCTTGAAAATTTTCTCTCTTGAGGATAAAATTGCTGCATTGAGGATGTATTTACTGTATACAATTTTCTGATTTGTTTTACATTTTGTTATACAATCACAATTCTAGTTCATATGAGTAAAGGTGGCAAATTAATATTTGCCACAGCTTGTCATTTTCTAGGTTGTGTTTGAAGGTATTGTTATTACTGATTGTACCACTTTAGCCAAGGTGCCATAATTGTTCTAACCAGTTGTTCTTCCTGACATGCCAAGACTGAGATTGCCTAAGTGTCATAAGTAATACTGTAAGACAGTGACTGGGTCAAACAGGCGGTAAGTTCTCAACCCCAATAAATTAAAGAGGTAGGATCTTGCAATGGACTCAGAACCCAAAAGCCAGCTACACTTGGAATACATCTGTGAGAAGTAGTCAGTTCCTAAAGGTTCTAAATACTAGCAATAAAGCTACTCATCACAGGCAATTTATAAGCATCAACCCATAAACTAACCAAAAATAGAAAATGAGAAGACACTTAAGCAAGATGCAGCCTCACACTTCCAGCTCATCACAGGCAATGAAGTGAAACAATTTGAAAGTCACTCACCTGAACTCTCTGAAGTGCTAACAGTGAGTGTAACAAAGTAGATGAATGAGGCTCTAGAAAATATCAAATCAGAAATAATTTCTCAGATAACTATGTAATTGGTGACTGTAATGAAACATAGAGTGAGTGACTTTAGAGCAGAAACAGGTAAAAAAATATAGAAGAGCTTAGAAAAATGATGGAAACCGTAAATGCCTAAGAAGAAAGAAATGAAATGAAACAGATTCGAATGGATATCAGGAGATTAAAAATTCCATTGAAAGTATATACAGCAGAATGAGCCAATGTGAGAACAGAATATCTGATATAGAAGACAAGATTATGGTTAGCAATCATGAGAAGAAAGATTCCGTAAAAATAGCAAGGGACCATGAAAAATCAATCCAACAGCTGCTCAATTATGCAAAAAAGAATAACACAAGATTGATCGGAATCAAAGAAAAAGCAGGAGATACCAGAAATGAAATGAAAAACCTGTTCATATAAGTAATGGCAGAAAATGTCCCAAGAATGGAAAAAGAATTTGACATATAGATAAATGAGGCACATAAAACTCCACTTAGCCATGATAAAAAAAAATGTACCAAGACGTATAATAGTCAAGATTTCAGAAATTCAACTCAAGAACAGAATATTAAATACTGTTAGAGAAAAGAAATAAATCTTCTATAAAGGAAAGTTCATCAGAATCACAGCAGACCTCTTTTTTTTTAAAGAAAAGAAAAACAATAAAAGCAATGGCACAAAATTTCAAAATAAGATTTCAGGAAAGCAACAAAGGTTAATACATTGTGTGTTGTTATCTTCAAAGTAGTTGCTCACATTAAAAGATACAGGCATGACAAACTGATCAAACCATATAGGCACATGCCTTTCTCTTCAAAGAACAAATAGCAATTAGTAGTAAAACTATCTTACTATTACATATATATGCATATATATTTTTTCCTTTTCCTTCCTTCTTTTCTCCTTTCCCCTATCCCACTTCCTCTTTCCTTTTGAACAGTTTCTTCCCATTTCACAATATCTATTAAATATTTTGAATCTTATTTACTTTTTCAGCTTCTTATAGTAGGGAGACAATATGATGTTGACACATGTGAGTCTGCTATATTTCACTTGTGAGTATATTCTCAAGTTGCATCCACTCTACAGTTGATGGACATTTGGGTTGTTTCCAAGATTTATCTATTACAAGTTGTGATGCTATAAACATGGGTATACATACATCACTGTGGAATGATGTTTGTAATTCTTCTGGGAAAATACCCAGAAGGGGAATAACTGGGTAGAATGGGATCTCTAACCCTAGTTTTTTGAGGAATCTCCACATTGATTTTCATAGTGGTTGCACCAGTCTGCATTGCTACCAACAATAGAGAAGGTTTCCTTTTTCCTCACAGCCCCACCAACATTTGTTATTGTTTGATTTCTTGATGATAGCCATTTTTACTGGGATGAGATGTAATATCAGTGTTGTTTGATACTCTTGGATGACCAGTGATTTTGAACATTTTTTCATATATTTATTTGCCATTTGTATTTCTTCATGTGAGAAGTGTATATTTATCTCAGCTGTCCATTTTTGGATTGGGTCTTTGAATTTGGGGGTTCTGATTGTTTTTCAATTCTTTATATGTTCCAGATATAAGTCCTTAGTCTGAGGGACAGTTGGCTAAAATTTTTTCCCACTCTGTGGGTTTTCTTTTCACTCTGTTGGTGATTTCTTTTGATAAGCAAAATCTTTTTAATAAGTTGAGATCCCAGTTGTTGATTCTTTGAAATGTTTCCCATGCTGTTTGGGTCTTGTTCATGAAGTCTCTGCCTACCTACCACTGTGTCTTCAACATTTTTACCTACTTTCTCTTCCAGGAGATTTAGTGTTTCTGTTTTAGCACTTAGATCTTTGATCTGTTTTGACTGTAGTGTAGTGCATGGTGATAGACATGAGTGTAGTTTTAGTCTTCAGCGTGTAGAGAGCCCATTTTTCCAGCACCATTTATTAAAGAGGCTATCTTTTTTCCAGTGAACATCTTAGGCCAATTTGTCAAAGATACAGTGGCTAGATGTGTTTGTAGTTACATCTGCATATTCTAATCTATTTCACTGGTCCTCAGGTCTGTTTTTTTTTTTTAACTTTATCACAGTAGCTTTGTAATATAATTTGAAGTCAGGGAATATAATGCCCTCTGCCTTGCCTTTGCTGCACAGGCTTGTCTTTGCTACTATAGATCTCTTCTGCTTCCAGATGAATTTTAGGAAAGTTTTCTCTAGTTCTTTGGGGTATGTTAATGGTATTTTGATTGGGATTGCATTAAATCTCTATAACAATTTTAGAAGTATGGCCAATTTCACTACGTTCATTCTTCCTATCCAAGATCGAGTGATACTTTTCCATTTCCTGACATCCTCTTTGATAATCTTTTTCAAAGTACTGTATTTTCAATGTATAGATCCTTTACTTCCTTTGTTAGATTGATTCCTAAGTATTTCATTGTTTTGGATGCTATTGCAGAGGATGTGATTTCCCTAATTTCTCTCAGTGAGTTTGTTGTTTGTGTACAGGAATGCTATTGATTTTTGAGTATTGACTCAGTGTCCAGCTACACTACTGAATTTGGTTCTTAACTCTAGGAGTCCTTTAGTGATGTTTTTGGGGTCCTATACGTAGAGTATCATGTCATCTGCGAATAATGATAGCTTAACTTCTTCCTTTCCTATCCTTATTCTTTTATTTCTCTTTCTTTTCTAATTGTTCTGGCTAAAATTTCCAGAACTATATTGCATAGGAGTGGTGAGAGTGAACATCCTGGTCTTGTTCCTGATTTTAGAGTGAAAGTCTTCAGATTTTTTCCAGGTAGTATGATGTTAGCTGTTGGATTGTTATGCATAGCTTTTACTAGATAGAGGTAAAGACCAACTATTCTGATTTTCTGTAGGGTTTTTATCATGAATGAGTGCTGCAATTTATCAAAAGCTTTTTCTATATCTATTGAGATGATCATGTGATTTTTATCTTTGGCTATGTTGATATGCTGTATTACATTTCTAATCTGATTTCCTCTATAGCTTCATGGATTTGTTTCTTTATTTCATTTGCCATCTTTACAGAAATTTCAGGTGTGTGACTTTCAATGTCCTCTATTTCAAAGTCTCCTGTACTTGTTCCTGATGGATGGGATGCTTGAGATTGCATTTTGCTTTTTTGTCTTGTCATTTTCACCTCTTGGGTTAATAGTTTTGTCTTTCAATCCCACTAGTCTCTAGTGACTATTGTGTGTGTGTTAGGGTCCTACTGTATGGGTGATTTTTGCCCAATTGCTGAGCCCCTCAAGGAAGTGGAGGAGCCAGTCACTTGGATTCCTCCTGCAGGTCCTTTTGGGTGAGTCTTACATTCTCCCTAGGCTGACTAGCCTAGGAGTATTGATGTAAGCCAACCCTTAGCTTCTGTTGTTGCTGTGGTTTCAGGCTGTTCCATGCTGCCAGATTTACCTGGCTGTATTGTGTGCCTCTGCTGGGACCCTACTGTGTCACAGGGGGCCTCCTAGGCCCTTTCAAGTTTCTCCAAGTTGGGGGAGGCCTTGTCAGCCCTCTTCTCTACCCACCCGGTATTGAATAAGGACTCACCCACACACTTACTGGGCTTCCAAAGTCCTATAGCTGAAGGGGAGGGCTCATTGCTGCTCCTGTTGACCCACTGATGTCCTCTACTTGAGAGGGAAACTCACCACACCGTCTCAGGCCCACTGAGGTCCTCTGTGGGTGAGGGGTTGATGAGGCTTCCATCAGCCCACCAGGGTTCTGCAGGTGGTGGGCAGGATGCTGATGGCCCCTGGGCTGCTGAAGACATGGATGTGGAGAGGGAGGGGCTGCTCTTAATGATCTACAGGCTGCAGAGGTCTCCAGGGTGGGGGGAGGTGCTGCCATGTGGTGGGGGCAGGCAAAGATCCACTCTTCCCACTGTAGAGGTCTCCTGGGTTATGATGCATTACATTTATTGATTTGCATTGGTTGAACCATCCCTACATTCCTGGGATTAATCCTAGTTTGTCAAGGTGTGTAATCTTTTTGATGCTTTGCTGCATTCTGATTGCTAGTATCTGATTGAGGATTTTTGCATGTACGTTCATTAGGAAAATTGGCCTGTAGTTCTCTTTTTTGGTTGAGTCTTTTGCCAGTTTTGGCATCAGGGTAATACTTGCCTCCAGGGATGAGTTAGGGAATATTGCTTCCCTTTTGATTTCATTAAAGAGTTTGAGGAGTATTGACCTTAACTCTTCTCTTATAGAATTCAGTACTGAATCCACCAGGACCTGGGCTTTTCTTTTTTGATATATTTTCAATTACATTTTCAACCTCATTAAGTGATACTGGGTTATTCAGAATTTTTATATCTTCTTGGTTCAGCTCTGGCAATTCATATACATCTAGGAATCTGTCCATTTCTTCTAAATTCTTCATCCTATGAGAGTAACAACTTTCAAAGTAGGGTATTGATAATCTTTGAATTTTTACAGAATCTATAGTGTTTTCAACTTTTTCATTTCTCAATGCATGAATTTGAGTCTTTTCTTTTTTTATAAGGTTGGATAAGGGTTTATCTATTTTATTTATTCTTTCAAAGATCCAACTCTTTGACTCATTAATTCTTTGTAATGTTTTCTTGGTCTCCATTGTGTTAATTTATGCTCTTATCTTTATAATTTTCTTCCTTGTGTGACTTTGGGTTTGTCTTGCTCTTCTTTTTCTAAAAGCTTGAGGTGTAACTTTAGGGTGTTTATTTGTGCTCATTCTGTTTTCTTGATGTGAGAATTTACCACTGTGAGTTTCCCTCTTGGAACTGCTTTCATTGCATCCCTTAAGTTCTGGTATGTTGCAGCTGCATTCTCCTTTAGTTGTAAATATTTTTAATTTCTTCTTTTATTTCATCTGTGACCTCTTAGTTGTTTAGGAGGATGCTATTTAATTTACATGTGTTTGTAGAGTTTTTGCAGTTTCTTTTGCCATTAATTTCCGATTTCATTACACTGTGGTCAGATCATATGCATGGAATAATTTCAATTCCTTTGCATTTACTGAAGCATGTTCTGTGGGATAATATATATTCTAATTTAGAGAACTCCCATGTGCACCTGAGAAGAATGTGTATTCTGATGGTTTTGGGTTAAGTGCTCTGAAAACATCTACTAAGTCCATTTGTTCACAAGTTTGGTTCAGTTCTGATATATCTTTGTTGACATTTTGTCTAGTTGATCCATCTCTTTGTGACAATGGGGTTTTGAGGTCTCCTGTTACAATTGTGTTATTGCTTATTTGATTTCTCATGTCTATTAATAATTGTCTTATATGATTTGGGTGCTCCCATATTTGATGCATATATATTTATGATTGTTACCTCTTCCTCTTGAAGTTTTATGCTAACAAGTATGTGAACAACCTGCTTTACCTCTTTTGATCATTCTTGATTTGAAGTTTACATTGTCTTGCAGCAGACTTCTCAACACAAACCCTCAAGTCAAGGAGAGGTTAGAGAGAAGTATTTCAAGTTCTAAAAGAAGACAACCTCCAACCCAGATTGATGTACTCTGCAAAACTATCCTTCAAAATTGATGGATAAATAAGACACTTCCAAGACAAATAACATCTGAAGAAATTCATGACCACCAAACCAGTACTCCAAAATGTTCTGAAGGACATACTAGAAAGGGATAATGAGGACTACAACTCCATGGACACCAATAGAATGAATTCCCCAGGCTAGACAAGCAGTTAAACAGAAGGAGAAAAAATGGGAACCAATAACAGGGAAATAACATGACAAAGATAACTATACATATCAGTTATAACCATCAATGTAAATGGTCTCAATTCACCAATCAAAAGAAAGACCAGCAGAATAGATCTAGAAGCAAGATTCAACAATATGCTGCACAAAAGAAACACATTTGATTCTAAAGAAATTTGCAGACTACAAGTCAAAGGATGGAAAACAATACTTTGTGCAACAGGAATCTGGAAGAAAAGAAAGGGCAGCTCTTGTATTTGTAGACAAAGTGGATCTCTAACCAAGACTGATTAAGAAAGACAACTAAGGTCGCTAAAGCCTTGTAAAGGGAACAATCCAAAAGGAAGAGATAAGAATCATAAATATATATACACCAAATACCAGCACACCCAACTGTACAAAACATATGTTAATGGACATAAAAAGTCAAATAAACTCATACAATTTAATGGTGGACTTCAATACCACACAGTCACAAATAGGTAAACTAGACAAAAATCAACAAAGAAATACCAGAATTAAAACAAACCTTCAAACAAATGGATTTAGAAGATGTCTCCAGTGTTCCACTCCACAACATCAGAGTACACATTGCTCTCAGATGCACATAAGACATTCTCCAAACTAGTCTGCTCATACTAGCTCAGATAACATGCTTAAAAATGCCAAGGAATTGAAATTATCCCATGCATATTATCAGATCATAGTGCAATGATGTTGGAAATCAACAGCAAAACAAACCACAAAAATGTTATAAACATATGTAAGTTATACAACACCATCCTGAACAACCAATAGGTCACATACAAAATTAATGAAGATATTAGATAGTTTCTACAATTAAATGATAATGACAATAGAACATACCAGATCTTTAGAGACACAGTGAAAACATTCCTATGAGGAAAATTTATGGAGCTGAATTTCCATATCAGAAAAACAGAGCAAATCTGAATAATTTAATGTTGAACCTAAATCTTCGAGAAGAAAAAGAGCAATTCAATCCCAAAACTTGTATGAGAGATGTCATTATAAAGATCAGAGCAGAAATTAATTCAGTGGAGACTAAGAAAACAATACAAAAATTCAATGAGTTAAAGAGTTGGTTCTTCGAAAGATTAAATCAAATTGAGAAACTCTTATCAAGAAAAGAAAAGACTCAAATCTTTGCAATTAGGAATGAAAAAGGTCAAATCAAAACAGGTCCTGTAGAAGTCCATAATATCATCAGTACTTACTTTGAGAACCTGTGTTCTAATAAGATAGAAAATGCAGAAGAATTGGACAGTTTCCTAGATACATGTGAATTACCAAAGCTGAACCAAGAAGATAAAAAGTTCTATATAAAACTTTGTCAATTAATGAAATTGAAGATAGAATTAAACAACTTCCAACAAAGAAAATTTCAGGCCCTGACCAATTCACTGCTGAATTCTGCAGGAAATTTAGAGAAGACTTAATACTGCTCATTCTCAAACTCTTTAATGAAATTGAAAGGGAAGCAATACTTCTAAATTCATTCTTGGAAGCAAGCATTACCCTGTTACTAAAACCAGAGAAAGATACAACCAAAAAAGAAAACTATAAGCCAGTCTCTTTAATGAACATAGATGCAAAAATCCTCAATAAGATACCAGCAACCAGAATGCAGCAAATCATCAAGAAGATTATGCACCGGGACCAAGTAGGATTCAGACCAGAAGTGCAGGGATGATTTAATATATGCAAATAAATAAGTACAACACAGCATTTAAACAGAGCCAAAGACTAACACATACGATCATCTCAATAGATGCAGCAAAAGCATTTGAAAAAGTCCAGTATCCATTCATGATAAAAACCCTACAGAAAATTAGAATAGATTACTTTTTTTGTCTTTTTTGAGACAGAGTCTCACTCTGTAGTTCAGGCCAGACTGGCTCACTTTGTAGCCCAGGCTGGTATCAAACTTGCAACGATCCTCCTGCCACAGTCTCCCAAGTGCTGAGGTTACATGAGTGCACTACCACATTTGACTGGAATAGATGATATTTACATAAATTGCAACCTCAATATTTTAAATCTCAATCTTAGATAAAAGCCATCTAGGACAAATCAACAGTCAATATAATACTAAATGGACAAAAACTGAAAGTTTTTACTCTAAAATGAGGAATAGGACATGGATGTCCACTATCAACACAATTATTTAATATAATTCTGGAAACATTAGCCAGAGCAATTAGACAAGAGAAATAAATAAAAGGAATAAGGATAAGAAAGGAAGAAGTAAAATTATCATTATTTTTGGATGGCATGATGCACAACACAGAAGACCTCAATTACTTCACTAAGTGACTTCCATTTAATAATCACATCCAGTAGTGTAGCTGGATACAGTCAGCACTAAAAAATCATTAGCCTTCCTGTACACATGTAACAAACTCAGTGAGAGAGAAATCAGTGAAACAACAGCTTTCACAATAGCATCCAAAAAGTGAAATACCTAGGAATCAATCTCAGAACGAAAGTAAAAACCTTTACAATGAAAACTACTCTACTCTGAAAAAGATCAAAGAGGGTATCAGAAAATGGAAAGATATTGCTTGCTCTTGGATAGGAAGAATCAACATTGTGAAAATGGTCATACTGCCAAAATTTTTATGCAGATTTAATGCAATTCTGATGAAAATATCAACAGCATATTTCACAGAATTGGAGAAAACTACCCTAAAATTAATTTGGAATCAGAAAAGAGCAATTCTGGGCAGAAAAGCAAGGTACGGGGCATCACAATCCCTGACTTGAAATTATACTACAAAGTTACTGTAATAAAAGAAAAAAAATGAAAAAGAAAAGACCTGGTACTGGCAAAAGAAAAAATAGACCCAAGGATCAATGGAACAGATTAAAAGATGCAGAAACAACTACAAACACACACAGTTACCTTATCTTTGACAAAGAAGCCAAACACCTTTACTGCAAGAAAGCCTCTTTAATAAATGGTGCTGGGAAAAGTGGCTTCCCATGTGCTGAAGATATCACCTTACTCTAAACTGAAATTAAAATGGACCAAAGATCTAAATATTAAAACAGAAACACTCGATCTGCTGGACGATAGAATAGGTGGAACTCTTGAAAATATTGATGTCAGCAAAGACTTTATGAACAAGACCTCAATCACACAGGAAATATCACAAGGAATCAACAACTGCAGTCTCATTCTATTAAAAAGTTTTTGTACAACAAAAGAAACCAACAGAGTGAAGAGACAATCTACAATGTGGAAAAAAACTTTTTGCTGACTATTCTTCAGGTAAAGGACTAATATCTAGAATATATAAAGAACTCAAAAAAAATCAGACCCCCCCAAATTTAAAGACCCAGCTCAAAAATGGGTACTGGAAATGAACAGATACTTCTCAGATGGAGAAGTAGAAATGACAAATAAATATACGAAAAAATGTTCAACGTCACTGGTCACTTGAGAGATGCAGAAAGAATGTCTATTATCAATAAATCAACTAACAATCCTGGTGGGGCTGTGGGGAAAAAAGAACCCTTCTCCACTGTTGGTGGGAGTGTAGACGGGTGCAACCACTGTGGGGATATCGGTGTGAGGATCCCTCAAAAAATTAAAACTAGAGACTCCATTTAACCCTGCTATTCCCCTTCTTGGTGCCTTCTTGAAAGGATTAAAAGCATCATACCACAGTGATATATGCATGTTAATTGTGCACAGTTTATAATAGCTAAATCTTGGAAACAGCCCAAATGCTCGACAACTGAGGAATGACTAAAGATGTGTGTGTGTTTTTTAACAAAATGGTGTACTACTCTTCCATAAAGAGAATAAACTCAAGACATTCATAACTAAATTGATGTGCCTTTAGACTATAATCTTAACTGAAATAAATTGCACATGCGTGTAAATACCGCATTGTTTCTCTGGTATGGAAAAACAAAAGTCTAAATAAGGACCAAAATGTATAATAGATATTAAGAAATAGTAAAAAAAAAAAGTTCAACTTAGAAGAGAAACAAAGGATTGGGAAGGGGAAGGGGTGGAAAAGTAAAAAGAATAGAAGGAAAAATGGAAAGAAAGGTTTTGTAAGTAAGGAGGGGAAGAGGGATTAAAGGAAGTGGAGAGGAATGGAAAAAACAAGAAGAATCAAGATATATCATGTACAGGTACAAAGTTCTCTATGATGAATGTTATCATCATGTGTATATAAATGTACCGATAAAAGTTGTTTGCATTGTAAAAAGAACAGCATCACTGAAGCATAATTTATGCATCATAATATTCACTCATTTCACTGACACAAATCAACGATTATTAGATGTACAAAATGTAACCACTGCCATAATCTAGTTTTAGACCATTTCTGCCCTTCTCCGTTTCTTACACTGTTTCGTTAATCTCCATCTCTACGACAGCCATCCACAGGTGAGCCTAGTACTTTCCTTACAGACTTGCTTTTCCGGACATTTCATTTAGATACAGTCTTAAACTATGTGACCATTTGCGCCTGCCTTCTTCCACTTAGCACAGGAGATCTGTGATTTTTCCATGTTTTACCAATGTTCAGTAGTTTGCTATTTTTACCTGCTGAAAAGTATTCGATTATATGGTCATAATATCTTTTACTTATCCACTCACCAGCAGGTGAAGGCTTAAATTGTTTCTACTTCTTGACAATTATTAATAATGCTCTTACAAACATTTTTATGGAAGTCTTTTTATGGACGTATGTTATGGTTTGTATCTAAATGTCCCCCTAAAGCCTCATGAAGTCATAGGGTTTTTTTTTTTTTTTTTTGGAGACAGTTGAATCTAGAGCATGTGATGGATTCATAGTGCAATGCTGGGGTAAGGGTGCTGGGATTAGGGGTGGGTGGTTGCTAGATCAGTCCACTGATTGAATTGTGCCAATCCAATCAGTGGATACACTATAAGGGACAGAAAAAGGCTTGTCCTGCTTTCTCTCTTGTTATGTTTGCTGCCTTCCACTGCCATGAACTGCTGCTCTTTTGCCATGTACCACCCTGCCTTGGAGGCAGCCAACTGTGGACTGAAACCTCTACAAACTGTGAGCTAAATAAGTCTTTCCTGCTTTAACCTTGGGTGTCAAATATTTTGTCTCAGCAACGAGAAAAGTAACAAAAACAACATATGTTTTCATTTTTCTAGAGAAAATACCTAAGAGTAGAATTGCTGGTTCATAGGTTAGATGTACATTTAACTTTTAAAGAAAGTATCCAATAGAATTCCACCATGGCTGTACTATTTTAAATTTACATTAACAATTCATAAGAATTTTAATTTGTCTACATTTTTACTAGCTGTGACCATTAATGTTGATTTGACTAGATTTTTAAAAGGCCTGGGGATTCATAAAGCACGTTTCTGAGTGTATCTGGCTGTGTCATGGAGCCATGACCTTGGGTACTATATACAGTCCCTGGCCTGTTCTTCTCTGGCACTGCTCCTCTGCTCTGCTGTTGGCTGCCATGGACAAAGCAGCTTTGCTGTCTCCTCGTCTTCCATGACATTCGTGTTGTGGAGCTGGCTTACCATGGACTGAATCCCTTGAAACTGTGAGCCCAAAGCAACCCCTCCTGCTTTCAGATGTGGGTGTTAAGTATTGTGTCCCACCAATAGGAAAGCTGGCTAATACACCAGCACTAGCAATGGTGTGTATCTTTATTGTAGCCATTCTACTGGATGTGAGTTTATGTCTCCTTTTGGTTTTAATTTGCATTCATCTACACACTAAAGGTATTGCATATTTAAAAAAATACACTTGTTGCCATCTGCATTCTTTCAAATCTTTGCTTTTTAAAATTGGATTGTTTTCTCATAATTGAATTTTTAGTATTTATATCTTATAGATAAAAATCTTTTCTTGTGATTTGCAAATATTTTCTTAGTTTTTGGCTTGAGTTTTTTTTCCTTAAGTCTTTCAGAGAATAGAAGTTCTTAATCTGGTTGAAAAAAATAATAATTATTTCTTGTCTAGAGCATGCTTTTGTACTTCACCTAAGAAATGTTTGCCTAACCCATGGTACTAAAAATTCCTGTATTTTCTTCTAGAAGTTTTAAAGTTTTACACTTTGTATTTATGCCCACAATCTATTTTAGTCATCTTGCATTTATACATAATGTTTGTATATATAGATTGAAGTAATTTTTTATTCTTATTTGTGTAGCCAGTTATCCCAGGATCATTTGTTAAAAATACCATCATTCTCAACTGCATCACCTTTGTCAGAAATCAACTGACCATACATGTAAAAACCTATTTCTGGAATCTATTGATCTGTAAGTCCCTTTGCTACAATTACTACATTCTCTTATCTCTTCGACCCAGTGATTCTCAACTCAAATCATTTTGTTCCTTCCCCACTCCTATGAGGGAACAAATGATAAAGTGTGAAAATATTTTTCACTGTTGCTCCAGAATAGGTACTGCTGATATATAATGAGGAGAGACCAGGGATGCTGTTAAATGTCCTTCTTTGTGTAGATTACTCAATAACAAAGGATTGTACTGCTTCAGTTGTCTACAGTGTACTGTGGAGAAACTTTGCTTTTGAATTTATAGCAGACATCTTTAATTATCCCATACATTCAAATGGTATTTTCTTTCTTCTGTGTCATGCATAAGAATGTTACATAAGTTACATTTGCCTCTCTTTGTTTTTATACTATATTGTAATTTTACTTGGACATGTGATAGAAACACCACAATACATTGTTATTATTGTTATTTTAAATAGTTTGTTATTTTTAAAAGATATTTAAATAAAAAGAGTTGTCATACTTACCAATTCTAGGGCCCTTTTTCCTTTGCATAGATTCAAATATCCATCTGGTTTTATTTTTCTTTTATTTGAGGTCTAAGTCTGTGACTGATAATTTTTCAGTGTATAACAATTTTTAAAAGTCTCTATCTTGCCTTTATTTCTGAAAGGCATTTTGCCAGGGTAAAATCTAGATTGGCAGATCATTTTTTCTTATAGTTCCTTAAAAATGTTTCTCCATTGCTTTCTAACTCACATTATTTCTGATGTGAAATTTGCTGTCAGCCTTAACTTCGTTTTTCTGTATGTCTTTTTCTCCAGTTTCTTTCAAAATTGTCTTATTTACCATTACTTTAAATAAGTGTATTATAACACATTTACTGTAGTTTTATGTTCCTTGTGACTGAGGTTGTTTGAGTTTCTTGGATGTGTAAGTTTGTACTTTTCAATAAATTTGGGAAATATTTAGCCATTATTTTTTTAATTAATTAAGTCTATTGGTACATTTTAGGTAAACATAATGATCACATTCATCATAGGGAATTGGCAGCTGTACATGATACATCTTGATTCTTTTTTTTTTTTTTTTTTTTTTTTGCGGCACCGGGATTGAACTCACAACCTCGTGCCTGCTAGGGTAGGTGCTTAAGGCACTGAGCCAAACTGCCGGCCCTGGTTTTTTGAGGCAGGGTCGCACTATGTAGCTCAGGCCGGCCTTGCGCTAGCGTTGTAGCCCAAGCCGGCCTCGAACCCACAACGCTCCGCCTACCTCAGCCTCCTGAGTGCTGGGATTAAAGGCGTGCACCACCACGCCCGGCTACATCTTGATTCTTAACTAACGTATTAGTAGGTTTATTCTTCACTCATAGAAAAGAATATAGTTTGGACTCTGAAGTCCTGACATAAAATAAAAACACATATAACTGAATATTATCCATTGAATCAGATAGAAAGCAACTCATCGTGAACCCTCAGCAATTACTGGTGCTTTGAGCTGTGTCGTGGGGCCCCCAGTCAAGCAAGAACTGAAGACACATTGCTGTGTCAACATCCAAGCCATCTCTAAAAATACTCAGTTTCCAAAGTTTGTTTGGTCAACACATATGAGCATTTAACTATCACTTTATCTGGCTTTTCTTCTTTCCTCCCTAACCCTTAAGTATGAGAAAAGTAGACAATAGTACTTTCACACTATTCTTTCTAGTTTGTAAGATAGTGTTGGGTTTTTGCATTTTAACCTGTGTATTTTCAACCTTTTGAAAATAAAATGGCCCCAAAGGACTTAACTTTATGTCATTTCTATATTTAGTCTGTGAGCTGCTGCCAACTGAGCTTCATATAGAAATTTGTATTGACAGTTTCTATCACTACATCCCTAGTGAGCATCATAAACACCCCTGGCCAAAGCCGCTGCAAACCCTCACTTTTTTCACGTTGACTTCTGTGACTTTCTTCGTATGATCATTTAGCTACGTCTTGTAGAATTTCTTTCTTCCTTGATTGTTTCTAGTTCTCTCATTATACAAGTATCTTGTGCATGATTTAGTGTAGGCACTGGAGCTGCTTTTTCCTGGCATCAGCTGGAATTGAAATCAGACCATACGGGGGTGACGCAGAAGGTGCCCACACACTAGACCCCTGCTTCTCAGATGTCTTTGCAGCCTGCCCTTGGTGGCATCTCTGGTTATTATATATTTGACTGAAGAGTTTTCCCACAATTCAACAACTCTGTGTTAAATCTTTAAGTCTTTTTCTCTGTGTTTCATTTTGGTTAATTTCTATTGCTGTAGCTATGTATTTAAGTTTTATTCCAAAATACCTGTTTTTTCTCCTATCCAGTGCATTTTCACACTTCAGTTTCCCCTTGTACACTTTGTATATACACATGAACAAACATCAAAACTATTCAAACATAAATATATATGTAGTGCATCTACTTCACGTGTTCAATCTTTCTTTCACACTTTCAAGTGTATGGCATATACTTACAATAACTGGTTTAAAGTTTCAGGACTGGGTTGATCCCTTACTTTTCTACATTTTGTATGTACTTTCTCTGCCTTTTGGAGATGTTATGGGGTATTGGCATAGCAACCATGGATGTGAAGTTCACTTCTGTTCCCCACACTGAATTTTTCTGTGGATATTCTGGGCCAATCATGTAACCTTGCTGTGACCGCTTGCCCCAGCTATGACATAGACAGTTGGATTGCATTTATGATCTTCAGCTGTGTTCTTGAGAACCTTGAGTTTGCATGAAGGTATCTTGAACACAGTTGTGAGCTCTTCCCACTTTCCATGGGAACCCCAGTGTTACGGTTTGTGTTTGGCTGTCCCCTCAAAGCCTCCTGAGGTCGTGGTGGTGGGGGGCTTCTAGTTTATGAATGATTCATGGTCCAATGCTGGGATTATGGGTGTGAGTGCTACACCCCAGTGGGTGTGACCTACATACAATATAAGGGACAAAAAGAGTCTCCTCTCCATGCTCCTCCCTTTTTGCTCTTGTTGTCTTTGCTGTTCCTCGCTGCCAAGAACTGCTACCCTCTGCCATGAAACACTGCCTCGGAGCCAGCCAAGTATGGACTGAAACCTCCACAAACTGTGAGCTAAATAAACCTTTCCTCCCTTCATTTTGGGCATCAGGTATTTTGTCTCAGCAACAAGAGAAAAGTAACTAGCATACCAAGTTTGTGTGTTTGTTTTTTTTGGCAGCACTGGGGATTGAACTCACAGTCTCACACCTGCCAGACAGGCGCTTAAGCCACTGAGCCAAACTCCCAGCCCTAATTTTTTGAGGCAGGGTCGCACTGTGTAGCTCAGAACGGCCTTGCGCTCGTGTTGTAGCCCAAGCCAGCCTTGAACTCACAACGCTCCTCCTATCTCAGCCTCCTGAGTGCTGGGATTAAAGACGTGCACCACCACGCCTGGCTTACACACCAAGTTTTAAAAAGGTGTTCATCAATTTAAAATACTTAAGAGACAAGTATAATGGTGCGTGCCTGTAATTCTAGCACTCTTGGAAGCTGAGGCAGAAGGGCTGGAAGTTCAAGTCAACCCTGGGCAGTTTAGCATGACCATATCTCAAAATTTAAAACAAAATTCTTTAAAAAAAAAAAAAAGGCTGGGGATGTAGTTCAGCATGAGGGCTCTGGTTCAATCTCCAGCACTGCAAAATGAACAACCAAAAAACACCAGATAAACTTCAAAGTTAAACATTCTTAAACTTAGCATGGAGTATTCCCAGCTACTTGGGATAATGAACTGGAGGAAACTGCAAGTTCGAGACCAGCCTGAGCAACTTAGCAAGACTGTTTCTCAGAATAAAATTTAAAAATAGCTGGGAATAGCTCAGTGGTAGAGCAGTTGCCTAGCTTGTGCCCATCATTTTTAAAAAGGTAAGTATTTTTTGGTTGAACAAGTACAACTGCATAAAGTGCATGAGTTCCAGGATGAGAATATCTGTTCTGAATTCTTGATCTACCACTGGTCGACCTGTCAGGCACATTGCTTTATCTGGGCTTTAGCTTTTTCAACTAAAGAACACACATTATAAAATTATGATGAGGACAAATGAGATACTGAGCTATAGCGACATGAGTCCCCACCCCAA
>RJWM01023678.1:0-31835 GCA_004363535.1 Dasyprocta punctata
GAATCATCTCACATACACTTGTAGTCCCAGTTACTGGAGAGGCTGAAGTAGGAGGATCACTGGAACTCAACAGTTTTAGACTACCCTGGACGGCATAATAAGGTCTTGTCTCAAAACCAAAACAAAGCACAACAAAAAATTCTAGAATATACATGTGATTGAGGAAATTTGAAGTTGCTGATTGTCTATTAGTGAAAAAGATCTAGGGTAGGCATAGAGGGAAAGGAGCTTCTGATAGAGGCTGAATGTCCCCATCAATTTTAAGATCAGATAGTTTGAATAATCAATATATATAATGTAAAGTTAAATGTTAATATACTGTACTTCTTTTATTTAAATATATGGTGTTTTTTCTCTCTTTCCACAAATATGTTTGGAAATTCTATGAGATTATACACATGTATACATCACACGCACATACAAAGGAATTAATATTATCCATTCTAGCAACTTGACCCTTCCAAAGCCATTTAGGTGAACTATGCTCTAGGAACACAACACTGGAGTCTGGAAGAAGACTTTATGAGACTCCTGTGAATAACACTCTCACACTCTCGTCTCAGAGCTGTGAAGTCCAGAAATGAAGTGCTGCGGTATTCCCACTTCTCCTTCACACTTGAATACTCGCTCCCACTCACCCCGAGGGAGGCGCAGCTGACGAGGCTGTAAGGGAGGTGGCCTTGCTCCTGGCGCCCTCCACCCGCCTTCAGCGCCTTTCTCAGACCTTCTCTGAGGACCTGCGCTCCACCTTGCCCACTGAACACTACCTCACCCGAGCATGAGCTCATCGATGTGAGAGTCTGTGCCTCCGTGTGCGTCTCAGTGCTGACGAGGGTGCAGCCATTCCCCCAGGGAGACGCTGCCCTATCCTCTACCACCCAGCAGGCCCCGTGCGAAGTGACCCTCTGCCTGCCCTCCACCGTCTGGGGAGTCTCAGATTTTACACAACAGTGAAAAGGGGACACATCCCACACGACCTGCCTTTCTGGGGCTTTTAAAATACAAACCACCACAGCGACAGCCTCTTGCAAGCATGCGTGTGGCTACAAAAGCCCCTTCCCCTCTTGTGGAGTGGAAACGGTTTGGAAATGACACAACCCTTTTCCAAACAACCATTTTGTCTTCCTGCTGTCTGTAAGTCATTGGTACTCTATGTGAAAGGAACTTGTTCTGTCCCTACTTAAAAACCCTCAAGATTTCCTTGTTACTGCTAAAAGAATATGGTTTTTTGTGTTGAGCTGTGTACCCCGTCACTCTAGCTTGGTAAGATACTGACAGTCATAATACAAACTGCTTCAGAGACTTCTGTAAGAGTCGCTGTCCCTGTCAGCATGAGCTAAGCCTGAATCAGGGATCTCCTGATCTCCTTGTCACCTATGTCGTAGGGTCCTTGAAGGTGTCTGGGTGCCAGTCAGTTGTGAGTTCTCTTCTCTGGCTCCCTCCTGTGCCCACTGTCCCCCGAGGATTGCAAGGGAGCGAGGTGGCCACAAGAGTGGCCTGTGAAGTTTGAATTTTTTTTTCATGAGTTAATTTGTTGAGCCCTAAATCCATCATTGACAATAAACCAGCTGCAATGGATACAAGTACCCTAAGAAGTGGGCAGAAAGCTGTTTCCCGGTAGATACCAATATTTCAGTGCAATGTGGAAGGCACAAATTTTTTTCTTTCCTCTATAAATTTTTTTTGCCTCCTTGCAGAGAAAGAGAGAGAGACTTGTATGTCCTTCCAGTTTTAGTATCTTTAGCTGCAAAGTGATTACTAAAATAAATGCTTTTTAGATAGATCTGTGAAAATAAATGAGACATTTTGGTAATAAATAATAAATTCTGGCACAGTTTCTCTAATCAGAATAGTTAGCTAATATAATTAAAATGTGAAAAATCCTTTTTAAATATTGTAGATACACTTATGAAATATACTAATGGTTGTGGTATCAATTTTTTGAAGATGCATTTCTAACTCCTTCCTTGAAACTGAGATCTATATAAACTCATGTTTATGCCATAGGAAAAAAAGAGCTATTTGTTGCATCTAAGGAAAACTAAATACATTTATGAATTGGGGTTAATCTAAATGTCTTCATTGATGACTAATCATTTGTCTATTTAATAAAAAATATTCTTCCTTCATTAAAAGTTTGAATGTTCATAGGAATTTAATAGCAGTGACCCAAGTTCAGTTAGTACTCTGAAATATTTGTATCTGTATTATAGGCAAATGACCTTACTTAACCTGAAAATTATTTATTCTTTTAACCATAGGAATATGCATTGGAGACTGATTTATGAATTTGCTAAGTACTTTTCCCTCACATGGTCATTGTCTACTGCTTTTTTAAATACAGTACATATTTAAGAAACATTTGTTTATGCCTTTGTTAAAGACCATATACAGAAACATGTTTGCTAAGCTTCAGTGAAATATGAGCTACTTGAAATGCAAATGATTTTTATCTCTTTCTCATTACAACTAGTGACCTAATTAATATTGAGCTGTTAATATAAGAAAATCATTTAAAACTAAATTTTGATATTAAAAGTATAAGTGGGTTGATATTCACAAATGGCCTAATTACACTCTTAATTAAGCTGTTGATTGATGTGATGAAATTCAGACATACTATTATTTGAGTAAATTCCATATGGATTGAAAATTTACCATTACTTATCCATTATATTAAAGACTCTTATAATCATAATCTTAACATTTTTGTTACCTGTGCTATTTGCAGAGAATATTTTCATTTACAATCTGTGTGTATAGCTGTTTCTGTAAAGGTAATATATTAAGTACTTATCTCAGCTTGGCTATTTTAGGGCAGCTTTGGTAGAGGATGGATTGCTTTGATGCATATATGTGGAGTCTTGATGAAGCCTGCAGGTGGGAAACTCCCTTTTTGAACTGAAATTCCAGGTCTCACATTGATTCATTTCTGGCATTATGATTCTTTTCAATCTAATATGAATTAAAGTATTCCAGAGAAAGCAATACACTGTCATTAATGCCCATTAACATCTTCATATGTATTACATCTCTTTTCTAAGTTAGTTGATAAAAGAATTCTTGGGAGTAGAATCTAAACGGGCACATTTTGATGTAGGGAAATATAGAGAGCTTGTTTGGAAGTTAACACATGAACTGGCTATACAAAGATCAACCCTGAGGATGAAGGGGGTGCTACAGGAACACAAAATCAGTTATAGTCCATTCCTGTACTCCACGAAATTTCAATCTAAAACATAAAAATAATGTACAGATAACTTAGTTAAACAAAGCATATAGAAATTCATTAAATACATATTTCACATTATATCATTAAAGGAGTGATCTCCTGGTAGACATCTATTCACTCTAGTAAGTAAACTAAGAACCATGAGAACGGATGCTAAGCAAGCAGACCGACCATCACACATACACACTTTCTGAGAGGTAGCTGAAAAACCATAGGGGAAGTGTACTCTTGAACAGGGGATTTATTTGCAGGGAGAAAATACAAGTATTTGGCTTAGGGAAGGAGAAAGAAGAGCTCACTGTTTGAGTGGTAGAACATGAATCTAAATTGTGCCGAACAAAAGCTGTAAGTACCAAAGCATTGCTTTCAAATGACATCAAATATATGAAATGCATTTTCCCTTCTGTCTGTAGCTAGAGGAGTGTTCCAGGATCAGTCTTTTTGATTGACTCTTTATGAGCCTTCTTCATATCTTGCCTTTCCTGTAGTATATTTCCTTTATAGTATTATTAATCACTAGAGTGGGGAGGGGCTTTATAATTTCCACAACACATCAAAATTTTCAAAGTTCTTTCATCAGCTATTGGTATTGTAGACTGGCATAATCATTAATGAGCTTCTTAACATTTAGGTCCAGCAGGTAAATTGTTTCCTGAAATATGAATTAGACAGAAGATAATATCTGGTATAGATGGGTCATGAATATTGGGACAGGAGATTTGGTGTGTGGGGAGGGTACTTTTGGTTTACTTCCATTTTAAAAGACCTGAGCACTGTTTTGATAAATGTTGAAAGTCCTGGATGATACCCAAAGGTTATTCCAACCTAGTGATTCTAAGATTTTCCCCAGTGGAATGAAAATATTCTCAAGTTTCTATCTCTGGTGTTGCTCAAGTTCTCGAGGCCTTGAAACCTGTGGTTAGCTGGTCATCTGTATTAATAATGTTTTCTTGTTGCTCCAATTGTGCTTTTTTTTTTTTTTTTTTAAAAAGTGTGCAGCTCCAAAAGCAAAATGATTGAGTTTATCATTTACATTAGCTTTTCTAGGGATCTCACTCTTCATCTGGAGAGAATGTGTCCGTGGTGATTATGACAGTAACAAATAGGAAACTTTCTGAACTGGCACTGAGCCTGTCTCTGCCCTGGGCACAGAACAACTTGGCACAGTGACCAGCAGGGTTCAGTGTGGTTAAAGTTGTCAACTGGAACTGAGCAGCACCACACCACCTCTTCATTTCCAGGTGTTTCGTAGGTTCAGAAAGATGTAGTATTTTAGACTAGCATCAAAACACATATAAAACATGAGGTCTTTTTTCTTTGTATTTCGATTCCTTTTCTCCCTGTTTGCTATGTGGAATGATAACAGGAATAAAGTAGTTGTTTCCATTAACAATCATGGCTCATATTCCATTTTTTTTTCAGTTCTGATGCAGATCACAGCAAAGCCCCATCAGCCTCTTGAAGCACTGCTGAGAAATCCATGTTCAACTTTGACTAGAATTTTAAAAGTAAGAAATAATCCAAATAGCTTATCAAGAAATGTTTTAACAGATAGTGCAGTCCAATTCCAGCCACTCTTGGGGACATGACATTTCAGTTATTTGCTGTCCTTTCTTCCATTCTCCTTCCTTGTACTGGTTTACAAATTCTTGTGACCCTGCAATCCTGTGACCTTGAGCATTCACATAAATTACTGAGATTAGAAGCACATAATAATCATCCATTTAGATGAAGATAATATACTTGTTATCCTTAAAGAACTTACAGATGTATGAAAAGGCAGAAAGGGGAACTATGGCCTGTATGTTAAAACAAGTCCACCTGTTTTTATATACCTTGTGAACTATAGAAGATTTTGCATCTTTAAATGATTCGAGGAAAAAATATTTCATAACACATGAAAATTATATGAAATTTAAATTTCCGTGTCCATTAGTAAAGTTTTACTGGAACACAGACTCGTTCATCTGTTTATGTATGCATTATTTATAACTGCTTTCAGGCTGTAACAGAGCCCAGTAGTGAATACTCAAACCACCTGGCCTGCAAAGCTCTTTACGGGAAAAGTTTGCTGATCGCTGAATTAGAACAGTGTTTTAAGATGTAAATGTGAAGACAGTGTTGTTCTAATTAACTGCCTGGGGCAGTTACGTTTTTAACGATTGTCAGTGCTTAATAGTTTGGTGATATCTTATACTTGTGGAGTTCTTTTTGGTCAGGGTTATTTAACAGTCACAACTAGGACAAGCAAAGGTGACTCCATAATTGCAGTGAGTCAGAAAGAAATGGCTCTTCCCACAGTGAGTGAGAAGAGCATGAGGAAACAATCCTCATGCAGGATTGCAGAGGAAGAAATTGCTTTATACCTGCAATCTTCTACGTTTTGATAAATGCATGTCCATTACTAATAGGGTGAGGCATGAATTTTCCACTGTCTGTAAAGGGGCACTGGCACGTTTATAACTGAAGAAGAGTCTGGGTCCAGGACTCTGAAACAATGATGGACAGCAGGAAACGCTACCCCTGGATTCCACCTCAGGGGCACTTGTGGGTTCAGCCCTGCCTTAGCTCTGAGGCTGTGAGGAGACTTTCAGTACTTACTCATGTTGTAGATTGTTTGCATTTATCGGGTCCTGATCATCATTTATCTGCAGCCCATGATTTGCGGTATTCTCTATGATCCACTCTTCTGTAAAGTCCCTTAGTGTCTTGTGTACAGGTTAAGGTCTCAAAAAGAGGAGAAAAAATAAAAAAAGAGGGAAGAAAGAACTTGCTTTCCAGAATTATGAACACGGTTCTTTATTCTCTGCTTACAAAGTACTGTGTGCCTTTTAAGAGATTTATATACTCAACTGTAAAAGTGTTTCCTGAAACTGAAAAAGTAGTAACAGTATACACATGCAAAGCAAATGGGGAAGGCTAGCACACTGACCCTCATTCTGCATCTAGAATACCAAAGCATAGAAAGGATAGTGGACTATTCAAGTTTACAGAGTGTAGGAATTAGTAGAATTGGAATTTGGAGCATCCAGTATGAATCTTGAAGTACTACACAGCAGCTACCCTCTTGTCAGATATGAAAGCTGCACATCTCCCTTACCTGTCTTCTGGGACTTCGTTTAATATTTATATTAATTTGGCCATGCTATATTCCTGCAAAGAAATTGCCCTGATACCCATGGTCTGGCCCGAAGTACTTGCCACAGAGGCTCCTTAGAAGGTCTTGGTGCTCTCTATCTGAGAAAACCTCTTGAGCTAATATTGTCTGGAGAGCCCTCTGTCCACACCAAAAGCTGAGTGATAACTTTTTTTAAAGTAAGATAAAGGCAAATGGCTCACAGAAGAATGAAGATAAAGTTTTCCCAGGCAGGGTACTCCAGTGTAGACCATATTTATGTCATAGAGAGACTTACCAGTAGCGGAAATGAGTCCTAAATCAGAAGTGGAAAAATCACTGCAGTCCAACTAAATCTTGTAACATTTACAAACAATGGAACAGAATCACATATGTTCAAATATTTATGGCCTTCTACATACTATAATCTGTTTTTGGAATTTTGAGTTAACATAAGTGTTAAAGTATAATTATGGAGATAGACCTATATTATGTAAAATGTTACTCATTGAACAAAACTGTGCCTCTTGCAAACAGAATCTAAACTTGAGGGATCCTTTTGAGTCACAGATAGCAAGAATTTAATACTATCTGGCCCATTGTTGGAAAATGGTAGCTGCTAGCTCAGGAACTGCAGCAAAGAACTTTCTGTTCTTATCAAGAAATAGCACAAAGAATAAACACAGTCTCTGGAGTCTAGCTACCTCTGTTTGATCTTTTACTTACCACCTTCAGCATATGTGATACTGCATAAGTCAGGTAACTAGCCCATACCTCTACAGACAGTTGAAAAATTATGAAAACAATATCTAATATATTTGCAAGTATCAGACAAATTATTACATGCAAAGCATCTTAGAGGTTTTTGCCAACAAGTGAAATTCAATAAAAATAGCTATAACATCTATACTATACACACACAAAATCTACAATAGAGCTATTTCTTTAGGGTTTCAATTCAAATGTGAATATAGGCAGTAGGTTTTAAAAATAATATTTGTACTAGAATTTGCTGGATTTATACAGAAATAAAAATGTATAATTTGTCCTGGGAAGATGTGCTATGATCATCGCTGCAATCAGAAGGAAAAAAGTAATATTTATGATTATATAATGGCTCATATTTATATAATAGCATATAATTCTGTGTACCAGAAACTTTTTAAAGTTCTTTTATATAAATTTAACTAACTTAATCCTCACAACAACCACAGGGGATCAGTAAGTACTACTGTTGCCACCAACTTATATGTACAAGGATACAGACACAGAGAAGCTAGAGGGATAAGAGAAACTGCAACTATCTGGATTTCTGTGTGGCTTATCTTGATGGTAATGATGAACTCCTGGCCATCCATTAGATGTCATTCTTCTATATGTTTATAATTTACTCATTTATTTATTTTTTTACTTTTAAAGAGAATAAAACCAAACAAAATAAAACAGAATAAATGCAATCAAAACAAAACAATGAAAGTGACACAGGACTTAAAAACAAGATAATAGGAAATCAACAATGGCTACCATAATATATCTTGTTATCTTCAAAATAACTGCCCATACCATCAGACATAGTAAAATCAAACAAAACAAAATAAAACAGAATAAGACAAAACAAAACAATGAAAGCAATACAGGACTTCAAAACAAGATAATAGGAAATTAACAATGGCTATCATAATGCCTTTTGTTATCTTCAAAATAGCTGTGCAAGACCATCACACATAGGCATGTAAAATTAATCAAACAATACAAAAACTAAGTTGCTTCTTTACCTCATTTGTTATCTTTTCAGAAATTCCAGATGTGTGATCTGTAACTTCTACTATATCTGTGTCTCCTGAACTTGTTCTGTGTGGGCGAGAGGTCTGAGATTGTATTTTGCTCCTTCCTCTTGACATTTTTCCTGTGTTCCTTAGAATCAGCCCACTGCTGCATCCCAGATGCTTCCTCTATTGGCTGCCAGTCCCTCAGTGTAGTGGATTCCTCCAATTTGGTGTTCCTGGAGTGGTGAAGAAGCATGGGGTGGCAGCTTACCAATGCTCCCCCAGTGTCTGTGGGGCCTCAGATGTGGCTTCTTCTCCAGGCCATCTCTGGGCTTGCTGGGCTCTCAGGATCTCTCTGGGCTGTTATCATGTGACCTTGAGGCATGGCTTCTTCTCTGGACTCCCTAGGTCTCTCCGGGCCATGTGGCCTCAGGGTGTGGCTTCTTCCTATTAACTCCATTTGTTCATGGGTTTGGTTCAGCTCTGATACTTCTTTGCTGATTTTCTATCCAGTTGATCTGTCTCTCTGTGACAATGGGGTATTGAGGTCTCCCATTAAAATGGAGTAATTGCTCATTTGATTTTCCATGTCTACCAATAACTGTCTTAAATAGTTGGGTGATCCTGTATTAGGTGCATATATATTTATGATTATTATGCATTTGTGCTGTCTCCAGCTTTCCCATTGACCCTAATCAATTCTGTGTTATTCTTCCTTGGCTCATTTTATAGTTGTTAGATTGATTTCTCATGGTTTCTTGCTATTTTTGAGATGTCTTTCCTTTCATGATCACTAGCTGCAGTTCTGTCTTCAAGATCTGAAATTCTATCCTTTCCTTTGTTCAATCTGTTGCATATTCTTTTAGTGGAGGTTTTAACCTCCTGGATCTCTGTTTGGATCTGTTTTGTGGATTTCATTTCTCTCCTGTGTTATGCATTTTTGTTTCCATCTTTTTCTAAGGTCATCTATTCTTTTATTTGTGTCTTCTCTAATATCTTTGATTTTTAGCATCATTTCTTTTTGTACGTGAAAGATCATTTTCCCTATAGCATTTTCCACTTGTTTTTTCATTTCCATTGTTATCATTTCAGAAAGTTCTAGTGTTTGACTTCCAACTTTATCCATCTCATTGAGTTCCAGGCTTGTCCTTGCAGGGGTTGGGGGTTTGGGTCTACACCCCACATCTGTGTCTTGCCATTCTCCACCTTCTCTTTTTTCTTTTATTTTGTCTTCTATGTTGATGCCTTCCAACCTCCCATGATATATAACTCTACCACGAGCATTGAGGCATCTCTCAAGGAGGAAAGGAAATCTTCACTCCTCAGAGATGTCTTCCAGATGTAGTTGGTTCTTCATAGCTATCCCAAGAACCTACCTTCTTCTGGTGTTTATAGTTCTGTGATAATGTCCATGTTCCATCTCACAGATGTGCTGGGTATGGAACTGATCTTGGACTCTGGATGTGGGGGCTGAAACTGGTCTTCTGTCAGTGGAGTTCTCCACAGTCCAACTGCTGTCTCCTCAGTGCTGCTCACGTAACTGGCCTTGATGATTATTTTGCCTTCTAAAGGTATGTGTGTCTGTGTGCCAGGCTGTTGTCCTGGGTCTTGGGGTTCCCATCGATGTTGCAGTCTTCCAAGTAGCCTCGCCATCTGGGGATGCAGTGGAGGAGACCCTGATTGCGAACTCACTGTCTTCCAGCTGCTACTCATTTAATTCCTAAAGCAGAGTTTTTTCTATGAATTATTTATAGTGAGACTTTGCTGATTGTGTATTCCATAGAGGGTCATTTGGGATAGGGCCAAGCAGACTGAGGAATGGACCACAGTGGGTGAGTGGATTCTGGAGATTGTTAGGAGATTGGGTCAGGAAAGTTGCCAGCACAGATGACAACGGATGTCAACATATAGATTTTTGAAATTGCATCATGATTGAGTACATAAAAAATCCAAAATGCCAAGATGATTGAATACACAGATACCTAGTCAATCATTTTATGGTGAAACCCTAAAGGTAAAGCCCCTCAAAGTGAGGTCCTGCTGGAAGCTGTGTGATTTATGATGGCTTCCTGAATTAACTCTTTATTTAGGTCTTTGTACTACCTGCTTCTGTTTGCAACCCATTGAATTTGGTTTCATTTCATAAACAGCAACCCTTGAAAGGAAGACAACTAGTGTTATTAGTATCCACGATCTTAGAATTGAACCAATTACACAAATCATGGTGGATTTGCATTGGTATTTTTTGTGTTTATATAAAAAAATGCTTGTAGAATTGCTTTTTCTTTCCTGTCATTTATCAGTTAGAAGGAAGAACAAGTATTTTAAGATAGCAGTATAATTCCTTATGATTAGCTTACAGGTAACATTGAGTTATTTTTAATACTTAAATGGATTGTGGGAAATATTTATGGATACTTGATATTTTCAATTTAAAAGACAAGATTGTGTACAAAAGTTGTTACTGGGCTTCATCTATCATGGACCTGATTCTTCCTTCTGTCCCACAGACAGTATAGAACACACTTGCTGGAACTGAGTAGAGGGCCCTTACTGTTCCTCACCTTGCTTCAGAGGTTTCACTCCCTAAATTTTAACAACTGACTAAAGTTGAGAGTGAAGACTTAAGGGAAATAATAACATAGAAACTTCCTTCTATCTTTGACAGCTGATCATACTGTAAAATATTTTCCTGAAAAAAAAATCTTCAAGAGAACTTAAAAAATGAACCTTCTAATTTTCTTTTTAAAGTGCTGCTGGATCCATTCTAGCCTGACAAGATGGAGTTCTTAAAGAATTTGGATTCTCTTCAGTTATCTGTAAGAACATGTTAAGTACTTCTGGGAACCTCATCCAAGCTTGGGAAGAAAGTGATGAAGTTTTCTTGTGGGGAGGTGGTAGGTGTAAAATCACAGAATTTTATGTCTAGTTGGGGCCTCCTCACTTTAACATCTAAGGGAAAGTGGGACGTAAGAGATCACTTTCTTAGCACAACTTGTCCCACAGCCAGTGGAAGAATACAGATCTCTCTGATCCTTACGGTTTCTCCTTTCATAGATCATGACCTAAAAGGGCTCAGGAGTCTTCAAGTAACTCTTAATCCTCTTAGCAGTGGATTACACTGCTCCGAATGAGTTATGTCTAAAATTGTATAAGATTTCTGCCAAACTTCAGTTTTGCACATTCTAGTTATATCCCAAGACTCAAAAATCTCACTGAAACATAGGAACTCATATTCTTCTTCAAGTAGTAAAGCAATGATTACTTTATTTATTGATGCTTCCTACTGGGCAGCACTACTGAGATGGAGTGTGGAGCTCTCTTTTTACTGCATACTAATTAGAGCACAATTTTGAGAAATCATTTTACAATGGAAAATATCACATGCAAAACATTGATGGGAATTTCTTCCAAAGTTGTTTTCTATCTGGTCTAGTTAACATTTTGTATCAGTCAGTGTTTACTAGAGAAACAGATATAATACAAGATATAAAAATATAAAAATTTACAAGATGGGCTTACAATGGAGAGTGGGCTGTGGAAGAGTGCAGGGGGTCTGACTGCACACTGGAGATCTGAATGATCCGGTCAACAGTCTCAAGCTCACTACAGCGTCCTGAGTGAGTCTGCACCAGGAGGCCCATGGGTCTGCACCAGAGGGCTGAAAGATCTGTGCTGGAAGTCAGGAGATCATGTCCCAGGTGAGGGCAAAGGCTGGAGCTTCTCCAAAGAAACAAGCGCATCCGCCCTTCCTCATTCGCTCTATACCATCCAGGCAATGAACTGCCCTAGGGTAGATTTTCCACACTCTAGAGTATAGAATTGCTAAGCCAATTTAGTTGAGTTTCTCTTACTCATATTGTCACAATTAGTCAACCACCACACTTTTGCAGACTCAGAAGCCAGACAGTCTGTCCCTTCAACCAGCCTGTGATCCTGTGATATGCTCAGTTCAGAAACACCTAGACACCATTCAGGCAGCATTTTAAATGAAGATGAGGCCTAAATATAAAGGTTAGAGATGGGTAGCAAGGAGCCCAAAAATCTCACCTGCCCACTTGTTGGGTTGGTGATCTTGCCACTTGGTGGCCACTTTAAGACCTGGATTAAAGTCAAAACTCTTAAATCCATGCAGGAACACAAACAGGTTAGTCCTGTTCAAAAACATTGGCTTTAGGTTTGGAGTTTTGTTTCTTTTCTTCGTAGCAGAGAGTTTTTCTTTTTTGCACTCAGGAAGGCATTAGGCTTATGTTCTCAGAGAAAAACAAAGAAACAAACTATACTAAAAAAAAAAAAAAAAAAAAAAAAAAAAAAAAAAAAAAAAAAAAAAAAAAAAAAAAAAAAAAAAAAAAAAAAAAAAAAAAAAAAAAAAAAAAAAAAAAAAAAAAAAAAAAAAAAGAAAAGAAAAGGAAAGAAAAAAAGTTTGTGCCTTAAAAAGTTTCCAGTAGTCTAAGTTAATACTTATACCTTATCACATATTTTTTCTGCTTTTAAAAAAAAAATCCAGTTCTACTTGTGTCCAGAATAGGGGTTGGTAAAAGTCATGTAGTTATGCCAAAGATTTTCAGAGGAACTATCCAATCAGAAAAAAAACAAAAAACAAAACAAAACAAAACAAAAAAACAGTAAAATAACAAAAGATGGCAAATGAGGACAGGAAGGAAAAATAACCATAATGTCTAATTTATAAGCAGGCTATTCTTGAATCATTACAAGTTGTGCAGAATTATGAAAAAGAGGCACATAAAACTCTTCTAAGGATCTTATGAAGGTCCAGCTGACTCCCTGATATCCACATGACTTCTCACCCAGGCCACACTCTCTTTGCTCATCTGCTTGAACAAATGATTTCTGCAAGCCAGAGGAGTAATTCTCAAACTCTTGATGCAGTCTTGTTCACTGTCCCTTCCCACTAAGAAGCTAATACCTTTGCTTTTCTGGAAGACTACTCAAACTTTATTTTGACATGCTGCCTTTTTTAGTTATCTTTGGTCCTCTAGAGCAGTGGAAAGTAGGCAAAAATGTTTTAAATGTGACATTTTTGTTTTTGAGCAAAGGACTTAACCTCTCCAAACTTTGCTTTTGTACCTATAAAACTGGAATAATCCTATTATGTGTCCCTGACTGACATGGCTCTTGTGAGGTACCAGGAGTGCTGACTGATCCATGAGGACTGGAGTCAGGATGTGGAAGATGCTTCTGAATGTGTCTGACTTGCCCCTGGCCAGTGGGAAAGAGCTGATGTTCTAGAGATGCAGAGTTCTGGGGCTGCATTGGGAGGACAAGATCGGTAGTTATATTCCGCTGCTGAGTGCTCAAGGAAGAAAGATATAATCCCAAGAGGACCCAGATGATGAGAGACTAAAGGAACCAAGTAAACCCATGCATCAAAAGCTGAGAAGAGGCCAGAAGCAAAGGGGAGCCATGTGTGTGTGGGGTGATGCAGGGTGTCCACCCATGAGCAGGTGGTAATAGAGCAAGAACAGGATGGGAGGCAGGATCAAACAGGAGGAGGTTCAAGGATGTGGAGATGGGAAGTGGTTTTACTGGAGAAGGTTACCTTGTAGGGTATCACGTATGGGTAGTCACAGGGAGAAGGTAAATCTCTGGGCAAATGTGGTGGCATACTGTGTCTCTGGTCAACAGCATTCCACATTCATTACCAGGAAAGATGTATACTTTTCCCTATTAAATTCAGGTGGAGTCACTAGATTTGCTTTTTCCATTGCAAAATCTGAACAGTTTGGGAATGTGCTTTGCATTCTTTCACTCCCCTTACCTCCATATCTGGAAATCCAGCCTCTCTCCAGGTCTTGGAATGGGGATGATGCTGACATGGGAGCAGAGTCCATGAGTGATCTTTAATGAACATAGAGCCAGAAATTAACTTCTATTATTTTCATTCACTGAATTTTTTTTTGAAAACTTATGATTTTATGTAGCCTATCTTATATGATACAAATGAAGATTACTAGTTGGAATGTGGTAATTGATAGTCATGCCTACTTATGACATGCTAAGTATAGCAATGATGTTGAAAGAAAAATCCAATTACAATGTTTATTTAGGACAGTTTGAGACAGAAAGTGGAAGTCTGTGGGTAAATGTTTTACCTCTACTAACATCATAACAAGTTAAGTGAAACATAAATTAATAGGAGATTCAACTGGCTTTATTCTCATGCATAACCAGAACAAATGTGTTCTCCCAAGACAGAAACACACATATGCACACTGCCTTCACTGAGTAAAGACATGTAAAATGTGCTACTTCTTGACACTGTAAGAGTTCAAAGTCTGAGAAGATCTTAGGTACAAGGTTGATGGATGCTATTATTGTGATTATGGTATTATTGTTATTATTTTATTATTAGTTTTGTGGTGTTAAGTACCAGGAAAATATAAAAAAGAGTAGTTTCTTATTGACATCTCAAGAAAATTGTTCCATTCTTCTTTATCATATTTAGGTTCTTGAGCCAAGTACCTTTTGAATGGATAATACTTGAAAGCAGAGTGGTAATTCATTATCATGAGTAAACAGGTGGCTCAGGAAAAGTTGTTTTGAAGTGATGTGACTGCAGAATGAGGAGGGTTGTTAATAAAAGACATAAGGGATTACAGTCAGATAGAGAAAATTATGATTCCATTCTGAGAGGGAAATCACATGAACCAGGAGCCAGGGATGGCTGATCTCAGGACAGACAGGCTAATTCTGAAAGGCAAGGCCATGGGCAAGGTGGCTGTTGATGATGAGTAGCCTAAGCTGCTTTGTGACTTGGCCTAAGAGCATTAGCACGTGCAGGCAGCGATAGGTTTCTCTTCATTCCTTCCCCATTTGCAAACACACCTTTTCTTGGCTTGCACATTAGTAATCCATAGTTCACTGAATATCGTACTGGCATTTGACCCAAGCACCTAACTATATTCACGATATGCAACACAAATTGCAGGGCTATCGGCAACACTAAATGTAGATTTTTCTCAATTGATCCAACATCCACTTTTGAATTAAGAAAAATGTTGATTACAAAAGCAAGGGCCTTTCCCAAAAGTGTGCTGAAGGGCATTCTCATAAGGATGAAAGAAAGGGGAAGTGAAACTTTCAAAATATCTGCTCTGTTTCAGGTTATTTGCAAAATTCTAATATTGAGCATATCAAATGAAGAGTTGTCTCTCTTAGAAGGTCTTTCAAAAATTTTCCTGAGTTGGTATTCAGTCTTCATTAACTTGCTGTCCAGTATTTTTCAATAAAAATTTTGAGCATACTGAAGTATGTGTTATTGCAATTGTCTGTGTACTACAGAAATAAAACTTACAAAAAAGTTTTTAGTTAAATATGATGTCTGTTGTTTCAGCCAAATGCTCATTCTAAGACTATTTTATTTTTTCAAACAAATTTGAAAACCAAAACTTACAGCTTTCTTTTTAGACCCGCAATGAAAACTTTCATTGAATACATAATAAATGTGACATTCTGTTAGCACCAGTGACATATAGCTTTCTTTGAACATTTCTGAAATTTAATGGTGTATAAGTAAATGCACACATAAAAAAATGAACAAATAAATAATTAAATAGAAGTCACTTACACAAATGAATAAATAGATAACACATATAAAAACAAATGATGACTGTTTGATATAGGAAAACCAGGGCAATGCTTTAGATTTCATTACACTGCATATGATTATAATAAATCACATTTTAAATGCACATAAGGTGTTTTAGAAAGAGAAAGGTTAGCTTTACTTACAAGCAAAACAGACCCTCCCTATGAGGGAGATTTTGAGTGTTCTAGGAGCCCCTGTCCTCAAAGAACCATCCATTCTTTTGGTACTAGCACATAAGATACCTGAGGCTTAGAAAACGTTTTTATGTATTTTTAATGGCTTACTCACACTACAGTGACAACTTTTGCAAAGCAAAATTGTACATAGTTAAGCAATCCGCACACTATTAAATAATCAGATTGCATAGAAGGGCTTATAATGAAAATCAACAAAACTGTACACTGCCTCCCTCTCTCTGGGATAGCCCAAAGGAGAAGGAATTTTAGCAGGTGCTCTTTTTGTTCTCTTGTTTGTTATATTCTTCTTAACACATCTTGATAGAACTCCTGCTTATTTTATCAAGACTGGCATTCTCTGAAATGTTCCTGCTATCATAATTGATGATTTAACTTCATCTTGCCAGTATCTTGCCCAAAAGCTGCATCAGGACTTCACCCATTGGCGACCCCTATAACCTTGGAAAGCAGTGGGGTCACTCACATGTCTTCACTCACATGTCTAGTCTAGCCCCACTTCTCATTCCTGACCTTGGCCTTCTAGCTTGTCAGTCGCTCCCAAGTGTAGCTATTCTGTGTATTTTCTAAGCTCTGCCTGGTCATGCAGCCTTCCTCCAATCGCCTTCCCCCAGCCAGGACCAGACCACGCTTCCCTCTGACTCCTGTTTCATTCTGATGTCTTCCCCATTATGGACTCTTATTCTGGCCATTGTTTACTACCATGTTTGTGGAAGGTCAGAGGTAGAGAAAGGCAGAGATGGCAGAAGACGAGATATATTTTGAATAGGAATTTCAGGCAGAAGACCTCTGGGCAGGCCATATGGATTTTTCCTAATGGTGAGTTCATGGAGTTAGTTTTTCAAAGAGACCTGTTCACCTAAAGCTTAAGATCGAGTCTCTTTCTCAGATGGTTAAAATGGTTATTATGGCCAAATAATCAAGGAGAAAAAAGGTTCAACTATATAATTTTTCAAAGTGTAGACTTCAGATGCCCTACCTCATTAATCATGTAGGTCTCTTATTTAAACCACAGATCCTTGGCTTGATTTTATTAAATTATATAGACCTCAACCTCCTCAATATGTATGCTTAACAAGCTTATATGGCAATTTAATGTCATATATGACAAAATACAGATGATTTATAATATTAGTATATTTACTATATATAAATGTATAATACATACTATTTGTTAGTAAAAGTATAGATGGTAGGCCTCCTATAAAAGTTTGGAACATAGAGCTAGAGGAGAAATATTTCACCTTAATATTTGTCTATTTTAATAACATATTACATAGCTAAACTTGTTGACTGTTTCTACTGGAATATTTTTAAAGTTAAATTTTTCAAGCAGCAACTGAGCATGTTACTTATGAGGTGTAACATTAAAGTAGCTGAAATTTGCATTTGATGACTGTATTTCACAACTTCTGTTTATTGCCACTTCCTGATCCTCCTTTCCCCCATTCCCACAAGTTCAAATATCAAAAACTGAGATTGGTTTTTCTTGATTCTTTTTTTAACAAGCATTTTAAAACTACTTCATATGACATTTTTCTCCTCTAGGTGTTTTCAAATTGATTTTTCAGTGGAAAGATTTTCAATTCCAGAATTTTGTCAGGTATTTAAAGTCAAGCTAACAGGTCAGTATTTTCTGGTATATTCTATTTAATTTTCTTGATCATCTTAATGTCCTGGGCTGTTCAGTGCTCAAATTGTTCACACAGTATAGTTTCCTTTCTAAAATTAGCTGTTGAACAGAAGGGAAGAATAGTTCCGAAATGATGACATAAAAACTTAAGGGAAGGTTTGTATCAAACTCTAATTGGCATTTTCTATGGCATTTTAAAGACATTGAGTATTTCAAAACCATTAAGAAAATTGTCACTATTGTAAAAGTCACTTTAAAAGAATAAAATTGCCCACCAGATTGTTAACTCCAAAATAGTTCCTTTGAATAAGGATAATCCATAATGATGTTTTTATACTTTCATATTGTAATTAGAGTTAATTACAGAAACATTGCAAATATTGTCTCTAATAGAATTATTGCTGTGTATTTTGTGATACCATTTTCTCTTCTGGCTTCAGATCAGCTTTTTATGAGCATGATGCATTTCCTTTCAGCATGCTTTTTTTTATTTTGACATATTGGAAGAATGAACAAATTTAATTTTGTAGGGCAATCTGAAACCCTGATAAGTATTAAATTCTATCAGTGTTTTCTTTCTTTTAGATGCATTTCATTGAGTAGCAGTGTTACTCATTCCCCAACTTCATTTTGAATATTTCTCTATTCTAGACTCATCAGCTACCAATTGAGCATTCAGTATAACACAGATGTAATGTGTGCAGAACTGCATTTGAGAAAACGTCAAACCAGGAGGCTGCCAATCTGCAGTTGGACTTTTGCCTGCTTGCATTTAATAATGCTAAAATATGGCTCCTAATGTATAAGGTTGTTGTGAATATTATTACACTTTCCCTGGCGTTCTCCCGCACTTTCAGTGCTCACTGACCTGTGAAGATAGACGAGTACATGAATAAACTTATACTTATATTGACCTGAGAACATCAAAAACGACATCAGAAACCGAACTAATGTTGATTTTTAAAAAAAAACACTTTATATTACATAGTGTATTGATTTAGTAGTTTTAAACCAGGGAGACAAAAAAGTAAAAATAATACATATAACATGGCATTTACTTCTTTTGTTTGAATTAAAAGTACAGGTTCACAAACACCTATCCAACCTGGCTGCATTTCCTGACTGCACATTAAGTGCACATAGGTGCATGGTTTACATTTGGCTGGAACCTTGGAAGGCAAGAGAGAGGTTATAAAGAAAGAAGGCAACAGGCGGGAGGAATCGCTTCCTGCCACTGGCCTTAGCCCATCTGCCATCTGACTCTTGGTCATCTTCTATACGAGTCTTTCTTGAAGTGAGTTGTCAGTCACATCTGATGCTGCCATTTGCATGGGAAATTAACATGCAAGGAATGTTTTTGATTCGATAATTAGAAACTACTAGTGATCTTGTGAAATCAAGTCCTATAGAAAGCTGAAGATAGAATGCCACTGTGTGCGGGGTGAGCAGTGGACAAGAAGGCTAGGAAGTAGAAAACAGTAAAAGGGAGCAAGGCTATTCAGAAGCTCAGTGGTTGTCAAAAAAGATGGGCTACTCAAGGCCTTTGTCAGGGAGCCTTCAGGGTAGTCTGGTGCACAGACTGAACCATGAGGAACAGGGCCTTCACCCTCATAGAGATTATTTTTGCAACACCTAACATGAGATAGGAGTCATGTATGACAGTGCGAGCCTAAGGAGTGTTTCTCAGATAAGAGAACACAGGAACATGCTTGAAGGAAGGAGGAGAAGTTATTTTTTACAAAGAGCCCGGTGACAAAAACCATGTTTATATTTTGAAGGTATGCGAATATTATCACACTTCGCCCAGCATTCTCCTGCACTTTGAATGCTCACTGACCTGTGAAGATAGATGAGTACATGAAAAAAACCCTGTATTTTGACCTAAGAAAATCAAAAGGGATATATCAAGACTTTATTCCATCTTCAAAAAATTACGCAGCGTCAGAAGAAACACAATAGTAATCGTGATGGTTTATGAAGAGTTTTCATATTTGTTATCTGTATTGTTATGGAAAAGTACATTATCAAATTTTTAGGAAAGCATTTTAAGCAAAAGAATCTTAAGGTGAGATTTGAAATAATGAAGTAGGAAAAGTTCTTAAAGTAAATTTCTAACCAATATTAACTCATGATGTAGTGTGGTTAAAGAGAAAGGCAAAATTAGTACACCAGAGTAACCCAGAGGTCAGGATGGGTAAGTAGAAGTATATATATCTATATATCTATAAATATCTATATCTATATCTCTCTCTATCTCCATTTATATATCATGAAATTAGCCTGTTTCATTCCAATTCTGGGCTCCCTACCTGTTTAAAGTCAAACCAGAGAGTAGAAATTTTGGAAATAATTCAGAGAAGATCTATAGAAATTATTAAAGACTAAAGACATAGAACCCTCCATGAAAGATTCAAATGGAATTTTATAAATCCTTATTCACTGTTTCAGAATCCATGATGATTGATGTATGTAGCTGCATAGGGAGAAGGAAGGGCTGATTCTCATAAATTGAGATTATTATTGTCTTCTAAAAGAAATATCCAAACTTGACTCTAAGTATAACACCAGATCTTCATCAAATATTCTTTTGTTTATGTGTTCCAGCTTCCATGGGAAGAAAAAGCATTCCGAAAAAAATGTTGTGGTTAATGACTGGCTTTCTGCATCAAGAAAAGAAAGAAAGGAAATGCGCCAACCCATTTATACTGTGTAAGCAGTGGAGAAGTTAGTTTAAACAGAAGTTGTCACAGGGGGCTATAGAATCTACTTCACTGGAGAGTTTAAAAATAGGCCAAGCACTCAAGCCTCTAGCACTGGAGAAGGTTTTAGCCTGTGGAATAGCTCGAGACCTGCCCCCAGCTCTCTCGGGCTCCCTTCCACCTCTGAGAGTCCACAGGCTAAAACAATATATGAGGAGGCCTCTTTGGCAGGGTGAGCCAGAGTGCAGACTTATTTCTGACCACATGGAACGATGAGTGTACAAGCGAGGGTGGGGTCACCACACTCCATTGGCATTGCCAAGGTAGGGTGTACCCTGTACCAGAACATTGTGGCCAGGATTGGAATTCCAAAAAGACAACAGTCAGTATTTAATGATGGTGTTTTCTGGGGTACAGTGTGTGTGTGTGTGTGTGTGTGTGTGTGTGTGTGTGTGTATTTATGTGAAAATAGTATGAGTAAAACTAACTAGAGAGAGAATTCAGTTAAACATCCAGAAAACATATGGGGAATCATCTTTTCTGTTGTTGATTTGAGGTTAGAGTCTAACCTAACACCCTGGATTCTGACGTTAGATCCTGACACTTAGCATCTGGTTCTTAAGAACCTCCTTGGTTTCTGAGGTCTGTTTAGGACTGGGGCCTGTTGTCTGTGGATGGGGTTTCCTTTGCAGGAATGAGCTGTGCTTGAGGCTCCCAGAGCTGCAGCGTGAAGGCCAGTTCCTCCCAAGGGCTGAGGGGGCAGCGGAGCTGACAGGCACAGAAGTGGCTTTAAATATCGTGCACCCCATCATTTGGTGGGTGGGCGTGTTGTTGCTAACTGTGCTTCCACTTCAACAAGGAACGTAGTGAGTTGCCAAAAAACGAGGATGTTCTAATCTTGAGGATTATACTGAATTCTTTCCAGAGAAGCATTTTTTTTTTTTTGAGAAAAGAGTTTTATCTTAAAATATTTTCCAAATGTATTTAAGCACTACACTCAAGGAAAATAATTTAAGTGTTGTGTCATGCAATTAGAGTGTGTAGATGAGAATGAGTTTCTCTCAACAGAAGTCCATCCTTTTTACTTATTGGGTGTCTCAGGTGGTCTATGTGGGCTGGGAACCCGACAAGGCCACCATTATCCTGGCTGGCCAAAGGGACAGAAGACCTGGAAAATTTGAGCCCAGAATACTGAAAAATTGGTGGCAAAAGTATGATTTGGTTCTTTTTAAATTGTGCTTTCTTACTTGCCCCCTATAAATGCTACTTTTCTAAAAGATCACCTTAGTTTTCTTTAGGAAAAGGAGTCTTCACGTCCCAAACACTAAGTTGACACCCTTTCTATCCATTAATTAAACTGACCTGAAGGTCACAGACCATAATCAATATGGAGGACAGTTGCTGCAGGTGCTAATTGATGTCCCCAAAGAGGGATGCTGTCAACAATCAATAAAGAAGACAGAGCACTGGTAGATTTACAGCTTTGATTTTGAAAAGGTATGGGAATGCCCAGTGATGTTTTCCCTCATACTCCTTTTGAATGTTAATGCTTTCTTGAAGATGATTTCAGACACACTGCTAGGATACTGCCTCTACTCACTGAAGCAGAATCCTCTGAAGAGTTGCTGAGGCAGAACTGAAATCATGGCTCTCCTCAAAGAAGCAGCTGTATTGGCCGCTAATGATGCCTTGCACAGAAAGACGGTGCCCCTTTAACTCGGGGTTTTAATGGGAAGTTTCTAAGCCTGAAACAACAGCTTTAGATCCGGGGTGTGCCATCAGCTGCTCACAGCTACCACTATCTGCTGCTCTAATACAGCTTGGTCGGGAAGAATGGAAACTAAAGAGGCTTCTAACTACCTGTAACTGTTCCACCGGGAAATGGATCAAGTGTTTATTCAGCCAGATCCAGGTACCTGACCATAACCATATCTTTGATGGGCTAATTAAGAGATGTTTTTCTATAACTTTACAATTTATGCATGAGCAGTAAGCACATAGCTATCTTTTGAGTCTAAGTTCTGAATTTAAATCTAGTCATTAAAGTCTAATTAAACAGATGCCAGGGAAAGTTAACATGAGGGTATAATGCCTTTATTTTTAAAGCATGCTTATGTTTATTATGGTACTGGTATTGGATAAAGAAATAGGAAAACAGAGTTTTTTGTTTTCTTTCCTAAGCTGCAGTAAATTATTCTTGGAAGCTGTTTGCCTACTACAGATTTCTTTTTCCATTCGGCTAAAACATCCAAGCTTCTAAAAGGTAACAAGGATGTTTTGATTTGTTTACAAAGGGTTAGAACTTAACAACTCCTAATGAGAGTGCCGCCTGTCTCTAGCTGATGAGCAGTGAGAGCACTAGCTTTTTGAGGTCTCTTCCAGCAGCCTTTGCACTATGAAACACAAGAGGAAAAAGAAAACCAGGGGGAACTGGGTGGTTTATTATTTGAAGTTAAAGTCCCAGTTTGCCAGAGGTGCCTTTCTTTGGACAACACCAGTTAAGGCCTGGCACCCTCACAGTGCTTCTCTGATCTCATTTGGACTGCATGCAGCCCTCGCGCTGCAGGTCCCTTCATAACTCTCCAAGCAAGTGTTAGGAGGAAGATAAAGATAAGGATGAAATACAGCTGGCTTTGGGATTTAGGCAAAAGAGAAAGGTCTCCTAGTGACCCAGTGGTGACAAGCAGCAGTGAGTTTAAGAAGGATAAGGTCCACTCTTCAAACCCAAGCAGCGTGTCTGCAGGCTGACTTTGCAGGGATGAGCTGAGAGCAGACTTTCTGGTGCAGCAGTGGGGGCTGGCACTGCTCCCCGAAACTGCCTGTTGACATTCATAGCTGGCCACACTCTCGTGTTTCAAAAATTATTTTTTTGTGAACTTTCTAGTAGGCTTGGTCTATTTTTTGAGAGTAAAAAAATAATATCTACCCTTAGACATTCTGTGAATTTAGAAGCATCAAGGTTCCTATAAGGGAACAGTAGGATTTTATTTGGAAAAAAAAAATAAATGTTACCATGTGTTTTAATGAGCCCAAAATAAAGGGAGTGGGTGGGAGGATTAAAAATATATGAAGCACCTAGAAAGAACCAGGAAATCTTCACCTGAAGTTCTTGGCTGGTCATAAACTCTTTGAATTTATATGAAGCATTTTATATCTTTGTATGTACATCCTGGAATGCAAGTGTGTAGAATTTCCAAAAGATTCATAAGGGAGTAACTTTTGCTCATGCAGTTATTTGATCATTTGGATAATTAGGTAGTTTATGAAAAAGGCTCACCACTGTTGGGGGAGCTGGGTATAGGGTCGCTTGGGAAGCCTGCACCTTTCGAAGGGTGGGGGTACACCTGGAGAGGCTCCAGTGCTACAAACAGAAATGCAGTTCAGGCTTCCTTTAGCTCAAAAAGTAGAGAGTGATTCTATTTAGCCCCTGTCTCAGGCTATGTATTACCGTGCTAATGGCTAACCCGAGCCGAGTTACCCTCTGGGCAGCCAGCTTCAGAACTGTTGCAAAACAATGCAGCACTTGGGGAAGTTTGTCTTTGCCTGGCTCTGCAAATTCAGTCCTGCCTAGCTAGCCAGCTCCCTTCCTGTTAGTGTACAGATTAGTCTTCCAGTCTGCCAGGTAAACATAAATAAAGTGCACAGGATGTCTTTGTAGGGCCAAGTGTCCTGTCAACATACACTGAACAAGTCCGTGAGTGTTGTCGCTCCGTGGACAGGCTATTTTTACACCTACTTTTCATAACATGTCAAGTCACATATTTAGGTTTCTGGCCTAGCAGGCTTAAAAATTAGGAACGGTAATTATGTGGTTTAGGAGTACTTAAAATACAGGCAACATTGCTCAGCTGCGCCCGACATTCAAGTCATTTCAGCATGCCAGAGAAAAACTTGGGATCTAGTATCTTTAACGGGTAAAGATACATGCTATCCTTTTGATAACTGATTTTTATGATTCTGGGAAATTTGTTTATAACTTTCCATTTCTTTGTGTCTTTAATTGTATAAAAAAATTAGAAATAACCCTCACTTTGCTCAAAAATGAAGAAAGAGAAAACATTCCTTCATCTTCACTTCCTTACTGAGCTGCACTGTGTGCCACGTGGGCTGCTATGATCTTTGCCACCACTCCAGGAGGGTGGGCACCCCAATCACCGACCATGAAGATAAGGTGGTGTTGTCACTTGAAAAGAAGAAAAGAAATATATCATTTCGTTAAGATATATTTTCTTCATAAAAAGTTTTTCTCCTTTCTGTGAAATTGTGTAGTGAGATGCAAATAAATTAAAATGTCCTGAGAGGCATACATATTGGTATAATGGTTTGTATGTCAGTCATTAGGATTTGGTATAGTTTAAATAGCTGCCTTTCCTCATCAAACAAACAAACAAACAAACAAAAAACAAACCAAAACAAACAAACAAAAAAAACAGATAAATAAGAAGGGACTGACCTCTTCAGTAGAAGGGTGACTGTTTACCTCTGGCTGATTTTCACATTTTGGACTCCACCTATTAGCACTGAGGTTAAGGAAAATTTAAAGAGCCAAATAATTCATGGCTTTTAAATTCATGAACTCTGTGACTATTGAACATCACTGTAGCTTGAACTAGCTGTGATTCTTTGAAACAAGATGTATTTCTAATGCAACGATTGGACATCCCAGCTGGGCTAATGACATATTTTTTTCCCTCGTTATATCAGTTAGATGAAACCTTAATTTTTGAATGCAGTTCCCTGGACTGTAAGGGGCCAGAGACTTGATAGAACCTCTATTCAAAGAGGCAGTGCTCCTAGAAGAGCAAGGGACTTCTGAAGAAACTTGTTTAATAAGGGGACAGTGACAGCACTGTGGATCCTTCTCCTGTCATGACTGCTGCCTGGAGACAGAGTAGAAAAATGTCCCTATCCCTCAGATTTCACTGTTTGTCAAAAGATTTCATTATTAAGTAAAAAGTAATCATGGACATCTTCTAAGAATCATTTCTACCAAAAACGGACATTGTACTTTAAGATATACATTTAAAAATTTTCAGCATCTCACTGCTTCTGCATTGTGGTAGTAAAGAGACAACATTTTTTCTTTTTCTCCATTTTATATCTAATGCTTCTTTCAGTTTAAACATGCAATCAAGCTTTCTAAATTTGTAAATTACTTATTAGCTGAGAAGGTGTTCTCATCCCACTGAAAAGGAGACACAGGTGCTGACCTGAAGGAAGGGAAGCAGACAGCAAGGGGGAGCAGAAGAGAATGATATGAGTGGGAACCTGGAGCTGTTCAGACAACAGCAGGTGTTAGGTGGAGCTGAGGAATGGACAAAACAAAGCCGTTTTCAGGTGTCCCAGGACCCAATCACACGTATGTTTATTCTTACTAATACATCGGGCATTTTAGTGGAGATCAAATGTAAATTTATGCTTGCTCCTTTGTGAACTTATAAGGCTAAATTAACATTTTAGAAAATCCCATTCTATGTTCCACTTAGTGATCCAAAATGCACCAACCAGAGCATCAGGGCCACAGGGGCTGAGTGGGCTGTGGACACTGGGGTAGGCGGGTCTTCCACAAGAGGAACAGTAAGAGCTGGACTGGAAAGATGACCGGAACACAAGGTGGAGAAAGAGAACACTTTGAAAATCACTCAGGTGAGTGGCTCATGGTGTGACTGGCCCTGGCTAAGATGGTTTGCTCACAAGGGGCTTCCCACTGTCAATACCGAGGAGTCCAGGGAGCTTGCCTTGAGAAAAGGTATGTCTCGTATTATTTTTAATGGCATCTTTTGATTAAGATTTTCTTGGTCCAGTATTAAAATTAGACATTATTGCCTGAGCACAACGTGAATGGACCTGGCAAAGGGAAGACACAGATGCACTGCGTGATGGGGAAAGCCAGTCAGGACTAAAATACTGCTGTGAGTAACTGTGGTTCTCTTCTTCATGCTTAAAATAACTGCCATTTGTCATTAGTAAGCTACGTGATGCCCATGTTAAAAATGTTTGAAATAATTTGCTATCCCAGATTTCACTGTTTGTCAAAAGATTTCATTATTAAATTAAAAGTAATCATGGACATCTTCTAAGAATCATTTCTACCAAAAAAGGGCATTGTATTTTAAGACATACATTTAAAAATTTTCAGCATCTCACTGCTTCTGCATTGTGATAGTAAAGAGATAATTTTTTTTTATTTTTCTCCATTTTATATCTAATGCTTCTTTCAGTTTAAACATGCAATCGAGCTTTCTAAATTTGTAAATTATTTATTAGCTGATTAGAGGTTTAAAGTCAAGCAGGATCTTGTAGGGACTTCAATCAGTCCTAAGCAAAATTTGGCATTTGTTTTTAGATCTCTTTATCCCCATATCCCTTTATAATCCTCTTCTGATCCTCTCATTTTTACCCGTCATCTTTCTTTCCTCACCCTACCCGTATTGGCCCCCATTCTTTCTAGCAGTCCTTCAATTCCCAGGAAGATCTTCCTTTTCTCTTGTTTTTTCTTCCATTTTATTTGGTTTGTTTTAATATATCTGATGGTATGGACAGCTATTTTGAAGATAACAAGAGGCATTATCAAGTTCTTCCTTTTCTCTAACTGTATTTTCTTCCTCTTTCAATTTCCTATAAGTCAAAATTTTCATCTTTCAAGTGGGAGCGGTCCTCACAGATAAATTTCTGCTGAGGTGCTAGTGTGTCCCTTCCTTTGTAAACTGCTGCGATTTAAAAGAGGACTTTGATTATTGGATCCAAAGAACATGGGCACCATGTTATGCCTGGAGAGGAAGGTTTACAAATCATCTCTATTTGCTCATCAATTTGTTATTTCTAAAAGGGCTTGGTGATGAATGGGTTAGAATATATATATACATATATATATATATATATATATATATATATATATATATATATAGTTTGTTTTGTTTTTTAAATGGGCCTCTCAAAATGTGCAGTCAGGCTGCGAAGGGAGTTAACCATGGTCTTACCTCTTGACTTTGTATGTATGCATGTGATAATGGGGATCAAGTCCAGGGCCTTGCACATGCTATGTACATGCTGCACAACTGAGCCACACCCCACTGCCTCTTGCCTTCTAATCAAAAGAGTGGTAAAATGAAAACTCATTTGGAAATTATCCTAATAGTTTTGATTCCTGTGGAGAAGCTGAGCCCCCATCTTTTGCAGGAAGATTGGAAAGGAAAATGTGCCAGATAGTGTGAATCAGAATCATTAGTCTCTTGGCTGGGATTTCTGGGATGGCTATCCATTGCTGTAGCCCCTGAATGAGTACAATATGGGTTCTCATTCCCGACTTATGGGTAAATCTTTGAAAGTGTGAAATGTTGATCTAGGAGAAAAGAATTTGGCATGTTGTTTTGCACAGAGGAGAAGGCAGAGGAAGACAGCTTCTGGCAGTCAGACAGTGCTCTGCCAGAGAGGCAGTAGACAAGGGAATGCCGTGCTAGTCAGTCAGTATAGCCAGGGACTTATTCTTAGAGGCCCCAGGGGTTCTTTATCCAGTTCTTTCCTCTTTTCATTAGAGTTCACAGACCCAGAAATACTTATCTTGTACATTTATAGTCAATGATCTTTGATTTTCCTACATTCTTTGTTGGGTTATATATTGTTTTCAGAAAGAATTTTCTGGCAATGCATATTTGTTCAGCACTTTTGGGGGTAGATCAAAAAAAAAGGTGGGGCAGGTGGGAGACCTCTGTGTTTATCTGGTGGCAGGAAAGATAGACACAGAAAGGGATTCTAGTAAACTAGCTAGGAAAGCTCTGGTCAAAGAGGGGCTGCTCCTGTGGACATGAACAGGGAGAGGGGCAGGTGGGGGATAGTCAGGGTTTGTCTCCTCTATCATCAGATGGCTCTCCTTGGTGCGAGCCTTGGAGAAATGTATAATTGGAATGATTAAGGCCAATGTGACTGTTCTTGGTGCCTACAGATGGCCCCAGTCTGATAGGCCAAGGAAGCTCCATTAGAGGCCGTGGTTACCCTTTCTGCTCCCTTCTCTCCAGCTCCAATGGAATCAATGCCCAAAGTTGAGAGGGTGCTTGAAAAGAAACAGATCCAAACCAAACCCAGCTCACCAGGTCTATATTCCTAAAGAACTTATTTACTTAAAAAGAAATACAGTTAAATTGAATCCCAATCTTACTTTGAAATAAATATGAATCATAAATGAATCTTGCAACTATTATAGTCCTTAAAAAATTCAGGTTGAATATGGTGGCTCACGCCTTTAAGCCCAGCACTTTGGGAAGCTGAGGCAGAAAGACAGCAAATTTGTGTGGATTTTACTAATTTAGTAACTTAATGAGAACTTGTTTCAAAACAAAAACTTAAAAAGGGCTGGGGAATATATGTAACTGAGTGTGAAGTCCCTGAATTTAATTCCTAGTACTGAAAAAAAATCAAAGTGTTGGGACTGCAAAAGGACATATTACCCTCAATTGGTAGCATCTTGTTTTCAAACACTACTAGTGATCATTACAAATTGTGCTTTAAACTGTGATTTTTGTAAACTCTGTGTCAACTCACACAGTAAGTGTTACGATTGCTAATGCTGCACTAAAGGTAAAAACCATTACTGTTAAGTCAATTGAAGAACCCTAACCATTAACTGAATTACCTTAACCATTTAAGTTAATTGAAGAAATAGTGTGTTGATACTTCAGGTTGTACTTGGCTGCTTAGTTTCATTGAGCCTAGTTTCTTGGATTTATGCTAATTTGTATAGGTAACTACTGTGTTACATAATTTTCCTTACAAGTTCATGATGACTTTCTATATAGTATTGTCTAATATGTATACCTTTCTTTACCAAATTTGTTTTAAATTGATTTAATTCAGTACCCTAAGCTTTTAATGATCTTTGTATAGCCTTTCGTCTTTAAAACAAGCCATAATATTCAAATACCTCAATTTTTTCACCAGTGATAAGTTGTCTTTTTCTTCTCGTCCTTTCTACCAAATGGTCTTAAATGGTAGGAAACCACTGTTAAGAAAACTGTCCTTTTAAAAACATGCAGTCGATCAATTCTTTTTCCCTAGCTCAATTCTCTAGGTGCTTCTCTGGGTCAAGTATTGAACTTGGTCTTTGTTTTTGAAGAAGAAAGAAAAAGCAGCAATAATTTGATGATTTGAGACTCTGAGATGTCTCTTTCTCCCTTGGCTCAGACAATTGAAAAAAAAAAAGGTAGAAGTGTTATAGCTATTTTAGTCAGGTCTTCAGTGAGGCAAGGCTTTGTTGTCCTTTCTTCTCTTCTTCTTTATATACCTTTCAAAGGGTTTTAACCGACATTCATCACTATCATTGCACCGTGAGATGGTGCAGACATTTCTGATGATTTTTTACAGCTTAGTGAGCTCTTCAAGCTCCCAGCCTCATTTAGTAGTGAATGGAGGCCACAGCCTCCAGGCTGCAGCCTAAGCCCCCTGACAGAGCACCCATATACAGCACCTTTTCTGGCCTGATTTTCTTTGCACTAGGCCTACATAGGTCCCTGCCTCCGTGGAGCCCCTAGCAGACTGGCTGACACATGCCAAGTGCAGCCGCAGTCCTGGCGCATAGCTGGTGCTCAGTCAGTGGTACCATGATGAGAATGATATGAGAGTGATATAACCGAGAGAAGCCAGAAGAGATAGAGAGGCTGGGCCTGGATGTCAAGTTGACAGCACCCTCAAGGTCAACATTACCTTGCCCGTTTCTCATCTGTTTTATACTTAATGTTCTCTGCCCATCCCTTCAGTCCCTGGTGGCTATTCAGAGGACAGTCTAGTTACTTCACAGAAGAGTGAAGGATTCTTCTTCATAATTACACAAAATAAAGAATCTCTGGTGGAAGTAATAGCCTGTTTATAGATTTCTGGTGTTGGAAAAACATGACCATCAATCTAGAAAATAAATTCCTATGTGGTAGTTACTCCCTCTGCTTCCCTTTCCCACCCAGATCACCTCAGCTCTCCGGGGTGCGGGCACCATGATCTCAGCGGACTGATGATGGAAGCAAAGGAAACCCGGGTGTCCTGTGCTCTGCCGTCCCTGGACGATGGATGGAGGACAGCCCCTCCCTTCGCCCCTGGTGCCCCTCGCGAACGCCTCTTCAGATTCTAGCATGTCTCTGGAGCAGAAAACGACGTTTGTTTTTGTGGTTTTGTTGTTTATTTTCTTGGGCATCCTTATCGTCAGATGCTTCCGGATTCTCCTGGACCCGTATCGGAGCATGCCGACCTCGACCTGGGCCGACGGGCTAGAAGGCCTGGAGAAGGGGCAGTTTGACCATGCGCTGGCTTAGCAGGACACAGGGGCCCTCTTCCTGAGGAGGGGAAGTGGTTCATGTCCGGGCAAGGGCTCCCTTTAGTTAATACTCTCCACAAATCAAAGTTTAACAATATCTGGGCCTGGGACCACAAGCTGTTACTCCATCAACACAGAGCCGAATTAAAAGATGTTTTATTCGAGAACACTGGCAATGAAAGTTTACATTACTGACCCTAAAAATAGGAAAGTTTAAATGTCTATGTTTAGTCGGTGAACGAATACTGTTGAGCATGTGACTGAAATCAAAAGCATCAGAATGGACACAAACTTCGCTATGAAACCAGGTATTACCTGGCCTGACCGGAGAATTAAGGGCGAGAAAAGATCTGTTCCGAATCTGGAGAGAAGACCAAGAAGAGCCTGCCTCGCTCCAATCTTGCTGCTCTGTTCGCTTTATTTCAGAGGCCCTGGGGCCCTGGGCATCCTGAAGAAGATGGTTCTGTGATGTCTCAAAGTGGGCTTATTTTCTCCTAACACACGGAGCCCTGGGAAGGAATGGGAGGCTTCACTAAGATGGTTTTGTCCTTGGGAAATACGAGTGAGGATAACATCATTCTAGTTTTCAAACAAAACTGAACTAGAAGGCTACAGAATTTTCAAAACTGCTTACCAGGCCTAGTGTATTCTCTGTGTTCATAGTAATAACATATGTAGAGGTAGTTACATGTAACTTGAATTTCTTTATGTTAATGATTAACTTAGGTTACAAGTACAGCTTGAGGTTGTTTTTCTTTTTAAGTAAAAAACCAACTGTTTAGACAAGATTTTTGCAGTTGTTAAGAGGAATGTGCACTAGGATGCTGATAGTCCCCAAATAAAACTTTTCAAGAAACAGCAATGTCTCTTCTCACTTCACCAAGATTAATGTGCCGGGAGTGGTGCGTCATTTTGAATGCTGAGGCTTAACATTTTTCCGAGAGAAGGGAAAAAAGCAAAGAGCATAAAAGGTCACTTAATTCCTCCTTCTCCCATTTCACAAGGGCTCCCGCAAATTGTCCTGAACAGATTAAAACCTATTCTAAGAACCACGTGCATCAATAAGGAAACTGAGAATACCTCATTCTAATTTTTATGGGGAGGAAAAGCTTGTATCTGAGTCAAATCCATTTATAACCTCTGTCTTCCAATTCTCTCCACAGTTAATTATCATTTTTCATTTAAAAAAAGACTTTAAAAAGCTAGTTATGCTCCAAAAGGCAACCTTCAGCAAAACTTTTTTTCTTTTTCACATTTTTTGGTGTCTGATTGCCTAGATTTGCCCACCCC
>RJWM01023679.1:0-27110 GCA_004363535.1 Dasyprocta punctata
TTCAGTTATCCAAGATGAGTAAGTTCTAGAAATGTTCACAGATATGGCATAGTACATATAATTAGAAATAATGCATTGTGCACTTTAAAAATGTGTTAAGAGGGTAAATCTCATGTCAGTACTCTTACCCCACACATAAAAGCCACAGGAAACTTTTCAAGGTGAAGAATATTTTTATTATCTTAAATGTGGTAATGGCTTCACAGGTACACATATGTCTAAACTCGCCAAAATACTTGCGTCAAATCTGTGCAATTTTTTGTGTATCAACTATATCTTGACAAGCTATTTTTTAAAGGAAAAATATACAACTACATAGACCACTTATAAAGCCTCTGTTCCACAACTTCCTACCCCAAACATGAAGAAGTATGTCATGGAAACAAGAAAGCTCTGGAGTCACCACTGTTTTGTCTACTTCCTTTTCCTCTGCCTGGCTTACCCAATTCTTTCTCCACAGATCAGCTTGGACATCTTCTGTAAAAAATTCTCTTCCAAGTGCCCTTTCTCAAATACTCCTACAACATGTTCATGTCTCTTAGATGGCAGTTAGCACTTTCTTGGAGCTCCATAGTTGGCCATGAGCAGCACTAGCACCATGGCTCACCCCTTGTTTTCCACTCCAGAAGGTGGCAGGGCTGCAAGACATAGAATTTTCATCATTTCTCACTCTTGGTCAAAATGAACTTTCAAGGGAGCCTGGAAAGTGTTATAACTATGTTCACTCTCACTCAACTGTATGCCTGTGAATTACGCCTCTGGCCTCAGTTTCAGGCCAATTCTGAGCTAGCTCTGCATTTTATTTCCCTTCAGCACAGGGGAGCAGAGATGCTGACTGACCTACCACTCAACCTTATCATGGATGAGGTCAGCGCCCAGACAGAGAATGCAAACCTGGGTCAGCAACTCCAGGGAGAAATAGCATCCTGAGCAAGGAGTGCTAGCCCCAATAAAGTCCTCAGTTATTAGAAACTGCAAAACAGCATGGGGTTTTACTCTAAAAGTGACTCCTTGCATGTCACAGGATAGAGTTGGAGAAAGAATCTGTATAGCAGTCACCATATTTGAAAGGGTGTGATGAAGAGCCATTTTGAGAAGGTTTAATAACACTAAGACACAGAACAACTTCACTTCAAGGCATCAAGTGTTACTCTACCACAGTGACAGAGAAGGAGATAGCCACAAGAGAGGATCAGGAAAACGCGTGGGCTTTCAGAAGGTTAAATTCAGGATAGGAAGGATATAGAACCTCACAAACTGTGGTGACCAGACAGACCTGGTACGTGTAGCTTTCAGATGTGACTGGATCTGAAAATGGTGACGTTAAGTCCAGTGGTCTGCTTGAATGCCTGCCTTGCACAGAGACCAGGGTCTGATTGCTTTACCTATATAGCAATATGAACAAGTACATGTGTCAGCTTGGAGTGTTGCCATAGTCTGGGGCATATGAACAGAGGGGCCTCTGCAGAAAGGGAGAGGAGGGTACCTCACAAACTCACAGGCTTTGAAGTTAGGTGGAGAAAACTATGACCTGCTGTGTTACAAGACTACAGACCCTGGAAAGACATCACTCATTCAAAACTACAGAGAAAATGTTTTGGATACTTTTTTTCTTTCATTAGATTTTTTGTTTTTAAGGTATTTTTCCACTTTTTTCCTTTTAATTTTTTCCTACCTCCCTATTTTTCTTTTTTCTTTATTTTCTATTTTTTCATGTTTCTTTTTCTTGTTTGCTGTTTTCTGTAACTTTTATCTAATTCCATTAATTTTTTTACTCCTTAAGAGAATCCATTATCTCAATTTCATCTCTACTTCTCAATTTTCATGGCTCAATTTTGCAAATCTTACTTTTTTCATTCTCCCATTCCCCACTCCCTCCATCTTTAGCAGTATAATCATAGTACTATATTAAACTTTAGATCATTAACTGTATGCTATTTAATATTGACTTTTTCTATTGCTTGTGGAAGTATAGTTGATGTATTTAGTGGATATTTACTGTGTGTCAATATTTGGTTTCTCTTAATGTTTTTATTATGGTTATAGATCTCTTTTTGGCATATTGGTATGCCAATATTCACTTTGTCTTTGCCACTATCATTGCTGATTTAGTTGCTACTGCCAGAGTGAATGACATCTGTTATTGGTTGAATCACACCACCTAAAAATATGCTCAACTCCTAACATCTGTGAATGTGACCTTATCTGGGATGAAGTCATTAGAGTAGGCCTTAATACAAGATGACTGGTGTCCTTATAAAAGGGGAAATGTTGACATAGACATTTACAGAGTGAAGACACTGAGAAGACACAGGGAAAGCATTGTCTTCAAGTCAGACAATGCCTGGGGCTACTGAAAGTGAGAGAAAGGCCTAGAAAAGATCCTCGCCTCACAGCACCAGGAAGGAACCAACCCTGCTGACACCCTCATTTCAGACATCTAACCATCTAACCTCTAGGACTGTTCAACAATACATTTCCAGTATCGAAGTCTCCCAGTCTGGTGTACTTTCTTGTGGTAATCCCACAAGAAACAAATACAGCATCAAGAGAAAATGTTGACCCAAAGGTGCTGCTCAGTGGTAGACCACATGTGAAGGCCCTGAGTTTAATGCTCAGCAGAAAAAGGAAAAAAAGGTACTGGTTTAAAACTTGATGGATGGTTCAAAACCAGACTACAAACACAGAGGGCTAGGTAAACAGGCATTAAAAATATAATGCCAAAGAGAACATCTTCAAACCAGAGATTACCTTACCATCGTGAACACGGATTTAACACTCACTGTGAGCTAGGCATTGTCCTAGGTCCTGGGATGCAAAGGTGAATAAGTCACAGACTTTGACCCCAAGGAATCATGTATCATCTGCTCCAAGATAGTAGTAGGCAGGGTGCTTCTGAATCACAAATCATTGGTGGGGGGAGATGCTTCCAGAGCAATCTAGTAATTTGGAAGAAACTTCCTAAAGAATGAGATGTCTAAGTTTATCATGAAGGATGAGAAATTACTAGAGTGTTAAAAAAAAAAAGATACCTAGTTTCTTGAACATCTCTTGGTACTCCATTGCAAGTGTCTAATAAGATGTGATTATTTTTTACAGAGAGAAAAGGCATAACCACACACACACACACACACAAAACACCAGAAGTTTGGACAGCATTCAGAGAAAGAATCATAAGAGGCAGTAGCCACAGAGCGGAGGGGATCATGGCCAGTGGAAGTTACAGACCTAGTATATGGGTACATAAGAGCAGGAGAAATTGGGAGAAAATTCCACCTGTCACATGGAAACTTCTTGTATTTGTTCTTAATACAGAAGATGTTATACCCACTGCTATTTTTGAAAACTACCAGAACAGTACAGAGGACTTTTCAGCGACTTATGACAGCAAGTGTGAGCAGTGCCAGAAAAACCAGAGTAAAAATTTAAATCATAAGCATCATACAGACTTGTTGGAAGAAATTAACAAAGAATAAATACAGCAACAGGAATATACCACCCTCAACCTTGTATCAATGTTTAATCCAAACTGTGTTTGCCTTTACCTTATCCCCTGTGTTGCTTTTTCATCGTTATTACTTATCAGTATTCACTTCTTGAAAGCAACCTATTTGGGGAATGACTGTTTCAGATGCTGTAATGACTGCAATATGCATCAATCTAACAGGAATGACAACAGCTGCTATCACAAGCACAGGCCAGGCACACACCAACCTCCTTTGTGTGGCAACATTCAGCTGAGTCTAATGAAAGAGCTGGAGGTACTCTTCTTCTTTTTTCCTAACGATATTAAGGTCTACGTGAGGTTAAGTAAACGACTACTATGGGCCGAGCATGAATGGTTTCTTATATAATACCAGGCCACTTATTCAGAATCTTATGCAAACACTAGTGATTGTGATTCTTGTGATGGTTTTGTCTGTAGTGTGTAATGTCAGGTTTTTCTATTTTTCTTCTAAGAGCCATAATTAGACAATGCCAAGAACTCAATCCGATTCAGGTTCCTAGCAGCAATGGAAGACTCTGACAGAGCAGTGTCCTTTCTGGTCACAGCCTTTATGGTCTCTACTGCCCCCTGCTGGAATGAAGAGGGAGCAGGGTTTCGACAATCCCCTGGGACATGGAAAGTATTGAAAGATAAAATGTGAAGATTATTCATTACCAGATGCTGTGTCCTTTTTTGGTTAACATAACATCTCTGTGTGGAAGTCTTACCTAGGAACACAGGAAATAGGAGTGACCGATCCAGTACAAAATATAAGTCTGTCCAACTCAACTATGCTACATTCCCACAAGGAATGCTGTTTGGGACCACAGACAGGAGACGAGCAAAGATTAGCCTTCCTGTGGGCACTAGTGGCCCAGTAGTTGCTTTATTCAGGTCCCAAGAGGCTTGTAACTCAAAATTTAGGCTCAAAAAAATACTAGAATACTGATAATTATGAAAGCACATCTAAATAGCTCTTTACTACTTACAAACCATTTTATGTACGTCTCATTTGATCTTCATAAATATGTACCTATAGATGCATAAATATGCCACAGTTGATTGAAGAAACTCACAATACACCCAATATTATGCTGACACATAAGATATATGGCTGGACTTCATCTTCATCCTTATTATTTCCCCCTACTTCTAAGTGATTAAATTGAGGCTCACAAAGGTTAGGGAATTTTCCCAGAATCACACTGTACCAAGTAGCAGAGTTAAAGTTAGAACTCTGGTTCATCTGATCACAGTGATCATTTCTCTCAACCATGAGGCATACTCTCTTTTTCTAAAGTAAGCAGAGGAAGTGTGACATTTTCACTGACTATATGAGAGTTTTCTGACTTGTATAAAGGAAAGCAAGTTGCTCAAAGACTCACAAGTTGTATTTGACAATTTAATATGGGTGCAGGGTCTTCTGACCTACTTTTGGCTCTTCCAATGGGAACATATTTCAACGTTTTGATAGTAGAATGTTTTTAAGATAAATATAAAGCAGAATTTGCACAAAAGATTTCTGGGTGACAGCTGAAGAAGAACTTTGTAGAACTAGTGTCATTGTTCAAAAGCATTAACGTCCAAAGATAAATTAATAGTAATGGGGAAGACCAATTACTCATTGAAACTGGAATGAAGAAAGAAAAAAATATTATCTCTTCGCAAATCTGAAGCAGCATGCTCACTATAAATTAAAATTCATGATAAATTGCAAATAAATGCGATGGACATCTACAACTGAAATTATATTACCAAAGAAAACTACATATTTTGGCCATTTTATGAACATAGGGACCCCTAAAAGAGATGGTTTTCCTTGAAGATTTTTTTAATGGATTCATTCCTTATTTAAACTGTTTTAAAGAAGAAATGTTTTGCAAGGACTTTGCCCCGTGTATGACCACAGCATGAATTAAGGCACACTTGGTCACTCACCACCACTGACCGGGAAAGCTGCTGCATCTCATAAACCAGTATGGGTCACTAAAGCATAATAAGCAGGCAGGGATGCTAACTGTCCAGGAGCTAAGAAAGAACTCTGCTATCCATTATGAGGTGCCTTTATTGTGGGGGAAGGGGGAGCAATCTTGACAATGGGCATCCTTAACTCCCAGCCTCTTCTCCCCCAAGCCAGAGCCATCTTGTGACCAATCAAGAAGCCTAATGTTATATAACATACCATATTCCCTTCTTGCTTTGTCATTTCTGCTACCTCTTTTCCACTCCTAGTAACAGCATGATGCGCGTAATTCTTTCCCTTATCTGCAACAGTGTTTTTGCCAAGAAACAAACACAGCTACTGAGGGGAGTTTCTAAAGGTGTATTGAAACTAGGAGTTAGCAGCAGCTCTCTATAGAAGACACTAGAGCAGGTCAAAGTACTTGGCACCTTAGATTGGTCCACGGACCCCAAAACAGACCAGTGGACTGGAGAGATGAAAGACGTCAACCGGACCTTTTTCTCTCTCTCCCAACAGAAATGCTTTTGAAACCCAGCCAAGTCACTAAACACCAAACCAGACATAGGGTTCAGCCTCCACTTCTGTTATGTATGAAGATAACTTGGACATTGCAGTATAAGCATTCTTCTGAGTGAATAAAAATATTTTCTTCTAGAAAAAAAGACTGAAGAAGATGTGCACAGATTTAGAAATCCTTAAGAAACAAAATCAACCCATCATCATAAAGAAGAAACTCCATAAATCAGACTCTAGTGCCAAGATTTCATTGTACACTAGCTGTAAGTTGGGAGGGAAGCTTGATGAGGGTTTTTTTGCCCACTGTGTGATCACCAGCTAGAATATTACTGGAGCTAAGACTGCATTCCATGGTCAGAATACTTTAGGCACATCTATGAAGGTTAGTTTTAGCGTGTCCTGTCAAGAAGTCTAGCACAAGAAGTAAGATACATATTTCCCTTATAAAGTGGAATTAGTACTCCTTTATTCATATTTTATGAGTTGTATAAATATTGAGCATTATTATCATCTGAAATAAATGCAGTGGAACTGAAAACAGAAATGTGCTATGAAGAACAGACCCAGGTTCAGAAGACCTTGGATTCCCTGCACTGAAATCTATCAAGTTCCTGGCTCTCTTCTGGCTCTTGGTTTCTTCATCTGCAAACCAGGAGTGACAGATTGGTAGTCCCTGGGCTGAATGTCCAGTGTTTTTCCAAAAGTTAACTTTAGTCACACTTCAGTGAGGCAAGTACTCTTGATGTGGTCAGAGTAGCATCGCTTTTGTCCCATATGTTACACAGTTATGAGGGTCAAGTCCTAAAAATGCATTAGCTTGAAACTGAAGAATCACAAAGGATCTTTCTCAGACTTTAAAGAAATCTGCATCACTCACAGTTGGAGGAGACTGCCAATGAGCTGCATTCACTACAGGCTGACTCTACCCCTGAAGATTCTGTCTCCCGGTCATGGCCACCCACAAACTCCAACCCCATTCTGTTTTGTTTTCCCTCAACACAGGTCAGCAGAAGAGCTAAACAAGCAAGCAACCTGATCAAAGATGTAACAAAAACCCAAGGAGAGAAGGCAAAAATCAGAGAGTGAATACCTCCAAGGAGAAATAACAGAGCTGGCCCACAGCTAGCCCCAAGAAAAGCCCACCACAAGAGTAAACTGTAGAAACAGAATGAGGAGTGACTCGAAAAGTTACCCCTTCACAGCAAGCTAGTGCAGAAGAAGAAACCCAGTGTGGCACCCACCATATTTCAAGAGGGTGTTTCATCTGGCCCCATTTTGAGAAGGGGTTAAAATGGAGCCACAGAATCCCTCTTCAGCATTTCCAGTGTTACTGTGCCATAATGATTCTATGACAGCCACAGAGAGGGTGTAGGATAATATAGACCCCCTGAGTAGTTTAAACTCAGGCTGAAAAGGCATGGGCTCTGCCTCTTTAGTGAGAAACTAGGCCCAGCAAGTGTGGTTTTCAGAGAAGACTGGATCTGAAAGTGTTAGCAGTAAGTCCAACAGTCTGTTAGAACTCCTGCACCGGCCTACATCCATCAGAGATCAGAGAACTGATTGTTTTTCCTATCTACCATGCCACAACTGGAACAGTTACCACAGTTTGGGGTGTATGGACAGTAGGACCCCTGGAGTAGGGAGTGTACCTCATAAACCCGCAGGTCAAAGAACCTAAGCAGAGAAATTCGTAACTTGCTGGATTCCAAGACCGCAGATCATAGAAAAAAAATCAACCACTCATGTGAAGATGAAAGGGGAAGAAATGTCTAAAAAGGGAAAGTGGTAGCCATTGTTAATTTGTTTTGAAGTCCTGCATCATTTTCATTGTTTGGTTTGGTTTGATTTTATTCTGTTTTGTTTTGCTAGATTCTATTATGTCTGATGGTATGGGCAGGTATTTTGAAGATTACAAGATACATTATGGTAGCCATTGTTGATTTCCTGTTATCTATTTGAAGTCCTATATCATTTTTAGTGTTTTGTCTTGATCGGTTTTATTCTTTTCTGTTTTGTTTGATGTTACTATGTCTTACAATATGGGCACTTATTTTGAAGATAGTATGAGGCATTATGATAGCCACCTTTGATTTCCTATTATCTTGTTTTGAAGTCCTGTATCACTCTCACTGATTTGTTTTGATTGGCTTTATTCTGTTTCACTTTGTTTGGTTTTATTCTCTTTAAACTAATTTTTTTAAAAAAATACAGGAATTTTTTTAATGAATTCATATTTTTCCTTTTTACTTTTCCTTCATTGATTTTTTAGAAGTTTAGGGTTTACTTTGTTTACTCCTTTTAACAATTTTTTCCTTTCTTAATTTTCTTCTTTTCAATTATTTTGTTCATTTTTTTCTTATTATTCTTGTTCATTTTTTGTTACTATTATCTAATACTATTAATTTCCTTTTATTCCTCAATACGATACTGTATCTCACTTTTCTCTTCCCTTTTTCATCATTCATTGATTGATACTTCAAATTTTACTTTTCTTGTTCTCCTGTTCCCCACTCCCTCTATTTTTTCTAGTACAACCATTAAGTTTTATAAATCTTTAGGTAGTTAACTGTACGCTATTAGAGTTGAATACTGTTTTATTAGTAGTAGAAGCAAAGTTCTTTCAGTTAGTAGATACTTCTGTAGGTCAATATTTAGTTTATATTGGTGTTTACACTAAAATTGCAGATCCCTTTTCTATGATCAAGAATGGTACATTATTGGTTCTTAGAGTTTGTCAGTATCCAGTTAGTCTTGATGCTATCATTATTTCTGATTTTATTACTATTGCCAAGGTAACATAGTTGCTGCTTTTAATCAGTTTCCTTTGTATGCTGATATCTGAATTATCTTTGTGTCAACAACACTGTGGCTCATTCCCAGAAAACTGGATACTGAAACAAAGGTGGTTGGATTCTAGGACACAAAGATTTTTTTTTAATTTATTTTAAAGATAGCAAAATCCAACAAAACAAAACAAAGTCAATCAAAACAAAGCAGTAGAACTGGTACAGAACTTCAAAGAAAGATACTATGAAAACAATAGCTACTATAGTATATCTTGTTATTTTCAGAATAGTTGACCATTCCATCAGGTATAGTAAAATCAAACCAAAAACAAAACACAGTAAAACCGATAAAAACAGAATATGAAATGATGCAAAAAAAAAAAAAAGAAAGAAACAAAAATTAGTCAGAATAAAGCAAAACAATGAGAACAACATTGGGCCTCGAAGACAAGACAGAACAAAATCCTCCATATTTGCTACATTGCATACTATCATCTTCCCAAGAGATGCTCAGACTCCTGGCCCCAGGCCTGCAAAATCAACCAAACAATACAAGCATTTAGTTGCTTTATGTGCCTTAGTTGCTATCAAGTTAGCCTGTCCTCCAAACCAGCAGGTTGCTTATGGGGGAGGAGGGGAGATGTCCTTGATTTTTAGCCCTGGCACCAGTAGGCATATGGGAGGCACATATTTCTCTCCCTGGAGTCCACGCCCATCATGCAGTCACCAGGAAGGCAGGTTAGTTTTCTTCTGGTTTGAGCCTCTCTGACCCAACGTGGTGAGTTCACAAGAGGCACATCTTTCTCTCCCGGGAGTCCGTGCTGGTCACGCAGTCACCAGGAAGGCAGGCTAGTTTTCTTTGAGACAAAGTTTTATAGATAGCCATGCCCAGAAGGCATCCCTGAAAAACAACTTGCAAACTTTAGCCCCCCAAAAAATAGAAACATAAGTGGAAAAGGCAATAAATCCCTCCAAAAATTACCAACTCTGATCCACAGCGATGAGATGAGGGGGAATCTAAAGCTACACAGCTGAATTATCTGAAAGGATGGCAGAGATTAAAAAAAAAGAATGGAAGAATAATTTTGCTTAATAAGCACAAAGATTTAACTAAACAGATAAAGGGCCTAATATAAGACAGTGAGAGAGTCTACAGAATACACTAATAAAAGGTACTTGAGCAAAACAAAATGATACAAACTATGAAGGCCCAGCACAGAAAAGAGTCCATAAAAAGGCAACAATCATAAATGCAGAAAATTAAAAACCTTCTTGAAGTATGGGCTGTAGACATGACCAATGTGAGGGTAGAGTGTCAGAACCAAAGAATAGGGCTGTTTTTAGTTACCAGTTATACAGAGATACCTTAGAAACAATAGAACTTGAAAAATGGATTCAACAGCTGCTGAATGATGTAAAGAAGACTAATTGGAGTTATTGAAAAATCAGAAGACATCACAAGTGGCATTTTTTTTATTTTGGTACCAAGGATCGAACTCACAAACCTGTGCTTGCTGCTGAGCTAAATCCCTGGCCCAACAAGTGGCATTTTTTTTAAAAACCTATTTACTGAAATAATAGCAAAAAACTTTCCAAATATGGGGAAAGAATCTAACAAACAGATAAGTGAGACATATAGAACACCAAAAGGCTACAATCATAAAAAGACCTTTCCACGACACATCATAGGCAAAATCCCAGATGTCCAAAACAGAAACAGAATCTTTAAAGTGGTAAGAGAAAAGCAACAAATCACTCATAAAGGTAAACCCATTAGAATTACAGCAGACTTCTCAATACAAGCACTAAAAGTCACAAGAGCATGGAATAAAATATTTCAAGCCCTAACAGAAAACCACTTCCAACCCAGACTGATATATCCTGCAAAACTATCTTCCAAAACTATAAAGTAATAAGATATCTTCATGCTACAAACCACCTAAAGAAATTCATGATCACCAAACTAGCACTCCAAAATTTCTCAGGATATCTTAGAAAGACACAATGAAGTTAACAATGTCAAAAGGTCCAACAGAATGACTACAGCAAGTAGGGTGGGCTTTTAAGTAAAGTGAAATTAAAAGGCATGAGCAACAGGAAAATAAAGAAATGAGAGGAGCAAGTCAATTCCTTTCAAAAACATCTCTCAGTGTAAATGGTCTAAATTCCCCAAGCAGACACAGATTGGCAGAATGGATCAAGAAATAAAATCCAATAGTATGGTATATACAAGAAACACATTTAACCCAAAACAAATTCACAGATTAAAAATCACAAGAATAGAAAAAAGTATTTCATGCAATGAGAAATTTAAAAATGCAGAAGTAACTATCCCTATTTTCAGACAAAGAGAACTTCAAGTCCAAACTGATTAGAAAAGGTCACAACATATTGATTACGGGAGCAATTCAATAAGAAGAGATAATCATTAACATATATGTGTAAAATAATAGCACACCCAGCTTCATAAAACAAGTACTACTGGACATAAAATATCAGATAAACATCAACACCAGTATAGTAGGGAACCTAAAAACCCAATTATTTCAAATAGACAGATCAACTAGACAAAAAATCAGCAAAAGAAATAAAGAACTCAACAAAACTCTCCAACAAATAAACTTGATAAACATCTACAGAGTGTTCCATCCAACAACAGAATACATGTTCTTCTCAGAAACATGAAACTTTCCCCAAAATAGACATCATACTATCCCATAAGGCATGCTTAAGTATTCAAAAGAATCAAAATTATCCCTTGCATCTATCAGATGAAGCTAGAACACAATGACAAAAGAAACCACAGAAATTAGCAAATGCATGGAAATTAAACAACACAGTAATTGAGTAATTAATGGGTCAGAGAAGAAATCAAGGAAGAAATAAGACAGTTACTAGAAGTAAACAATTATGCCAGTCCAACACACAAGAACTTTGGGACAAAATGAAAGCAGTTCTAAGAGGGAAATTTATAGCTATGAATTTCCACATCAGAAAAATAGAGTGAACTCAAGTAAATAACGTAATGAAGCACCTCAAGGTCCTAGAAAAGCAAGAGCATTCAAATCCAAAGCTACTACCAAAAAAAAAGGAATTATAAATATCAGAGCAGAAATTAATGAAATGGAGACTGACAGAAAAATGCAAAGAACCAACGAATTGAAGAGCTACTTCTTGGAAAGAATAAACAAAATAAATAAACTATTAGTCAATCCTACCAGAAAAAACAAATAAGAAGAAGAAATACCACAAGTAATGCAATTAGAAAAATTTTTTAAATGGTAAACTCACAATGTACACCACCAAATTCTAAAAGATTAACTACTTGCAATATCTGCACTATAATAAATTGGAGATTTCAGAAGAAATGGGTAGATTCTCAGATAACAAGAATTATCAAAACTGAACCAAGAAGCTATAAAAACCCTGAATAATCCAGTGATAGGCAATGAAATTAAAGCAGTAATTAAAAAAAAACTACCAAATAAGAAAAAGTCCAGGTCTTAATGGAGTCACTAGTAAATTCTATAAGACTTCAGGCAAAATCTGACACCAATACTCCTCACACTCTTTAATGAAATTGAAAGAAGAGCACTGCCAAAGTCATTCCTCGACGACAGCATTACCCTGATTACAAAACCAAGTTCCAACCAAAAAAGAGAACTATTATTAGCCAGTCTCTTTAGTGAACACAGGTGCACAAATCCTCGACAAGATACTAGCAAACAAAATGCAGCTAATTATCTAAAAGATCATACATCAAAACCAAGAAGGGCTCCTGCCAGGGATGATTCAACATACACAAATTAATAAATGTAATGTGTCACATATACAACAGCAAGAACAAAAATCATGCAATCATATCAATAGGTGTAGAAAAAGACTTTGACAAAATCCAACATCCATTCATAATAAAAGAAGAAAATAGGTATAGAATGGCTTTATCTGAATCTCATAAAAGCCATTTATGACAAACCTTCTGTCAACACTATATTGAATGGGAAAAAACAGAAAGCTTTCCCTCTAAAGCCAGGGGCGCAGCCAAGAGTGGTTGCACACACCTAAAATCCCAGTACTCGGGAGGCTGAGGTTGGAGCTTCACTGTGAGTTCAAGGTCAACCTGCTACATTGTGAACTCAAGCCCAGCTTGGACTACACAGCAAGAGTCTATGTCAAAAAAAATTAAAATAGGGCCTGGGATTTAGCTCAGCAGTGTAAGTTCCTGTCTGGCAAGTGCAAGGTCATGAGTTCAATCCCTGGTACCAAAAAAATTAAATTAAATTAAATTTATATATATATATATATATATAAAAATACAGTAAGATAAAATAAAGTCAGAAACACAATATAACAATCCATTGTCCCCATTCCTGTTCAATATAATATTAGAAGCATTAGCCAGACCAATCGGGCAACAGGAAGAAGTAAAAAGGTTATATACAAGAAAAAAAGAAACAAAATTATCATTATTTTCAGATGACATGACTGTCTACATAGAAGACCAAAAATATTCCACCCAAAAACTCCAAAAGTAATATCCAAAAACAGCAATGTAGCAGGATACAAAATCAACATACAAGCATTAATGTTCCTATACACCAATAATGAATTCACTGAGAAAGAAACTAGAAAACCAATACCATTCAAAATAGCATCAAGAAAAATTAAATAGTTAGGAATTAATCTAAGAAAGTGAAAGTCCTTTACAATGAAAGCTACAGTACTCTGAAAAAGGAGATGGAAGAGGACATCAGAAAATGGAAAGATATCCTCTGTTACTGGATAGACAGGAACAATATAGTCAAAAAAGCCATACTTTTACAACTGATACACATATTTAATGCAATCCCAATTGAAATACCAATAGCATTCTTAAAGAACTAGAGAAAACATTCCTAAAATTCATATGAAACTGGAAGAGATCCAGAATAGCAAAAGCAATCCTGGGTAACAAGAGCAAAGCATATGAGGTATCCTAGTCCTGGATTTTAAATTCTATTACAAAACTACAGTGATAAAAACATTATGGTACTGGCAAAAAAATAAAAAGAAGATATAGTAATAACCACAGACACATTCAGCTATTTGATCTTTGACAATGAGACCAAAAATACTCATTGGGGAGACTTACACCTCTCTAATAAACGATCCTGGGAAAACTGGCTATCTCCATACAGAAGACTGAATCTAAACCTATATATCTCACCATGTGTAAACCTAAAACAAAATGCATTAAAGATTTAAATGTTAAAAAGAAACAATCTTCTGGAAGATAAAATAGGTAAAACTCTTAAAGACATAGGTAAAGGCAAGAACTTTCTGAATAAAATCCCAATGGCACAAGAAATAGCACCAAGAATCTACAAGTAACATCATATCAAACTAAAAGCCTTCTGCACAACAAAAGAACAAACCAAAAGAGAAAAGCAACAACCTACAGAATAGGAAAAATAATTTACCAACTCTTTCTCAAGGGACTAATATCTAGAATATACATAGAACTCAAAAAAAATAGACCCCTCCCAAATAAAAGTCCTGTTCAAAATGGGCAACAGAAACATGTAAATATTTCTCAGAAAAAGTACATTTAGACAATAAAGACATGGTTCAGCATTGTTGGCCATTAGAGAAAAGAAAATTAAAACGAGATTCTATTTTACTTTAGAAACAATGGCTATCATCAAGAAATCAAATAACAGATGTTGGCAAAGCTGCAAAGGAGAAAGGAACTCTTCTACATTGTTGGTAGGAATGTAAACTAGTACAACGCTATGGAAACCAGTACAGAGATTCCTCAAAAAACTAAAACTTTCATTCGACCTTGCTATTCCCCTTCTAGTTATCTTCACAAAAGAGTTGAAGACATCATACCACCCTGATACATGCACTGTCATGTTTACAGCAGCACAATTCATATAACTAAATTGTAGAAGCAGCCTATATGTCCATCAAAAGATGAATGAATAAAGAAAATGTGATATTCATGCACAGTGGAATACAAGTTTGACATAAGAAGGATAAACTTGAGTCATTTCTGGGAAAATGGGTGCACTTTGAAACCAAAATATTAAGTGAACTAAATCAGAGACACCAAGCTTAAATACTGTATAGTTTCTCTTTAGATGAGAACCCAAAATACGAGTAAAGAGCAAAATACAAGATAGATAATAAAAACTAGGTACATAGATTTGTTTTCAGATTGGGAGGGGATTAAAATAAGAAGAGGGCAGAAGGAAAAAAAAGGGAAAAAAAAGGAATTGAGATGTGTACATGTCCATGCACCAACTCCCCATAAGGAATGTAATCACTGTGTAACGCAGACATGCACTCATAAAAAATCAAAATTGAAGAAAAAAAGGAGAAAGACAAGAAGGTAGCCTGACAAAAGAAGGAAAAGTATTCACTGAAGTGGACACTGTGACGTTCATGCCACGTCACAGAAGTACAAACCAGTGAGTACGATTAGTGAGAAGGGCAGAAAAAGAGGGGGAAAACTAGAGGTCAGATACATAAAAAAGACTTAGGACTTAACCAAAGGCCCTGCGCTTTGTTCTGAAAACTGAAGACAAAAACTGAAGAACGAGTAAAGGGTATGGAAAGTTTTTAACTTGTTAGGTTTTCATCTTAAGGACATTATTTGAGAGACTACACAAGTACTTTCCCTGTCAGCAAAAAATATTTTCCTTCTTCAGTAAAATCAGTTCATCAGCTAACAGAGCATTGAAGAAAAAATGGAAATAGAGTTTTTGCAAATGGGAAAGGGAACAAGTGTTGGAGGGAGCAGGGAAGGATGAGAGGGGAAGAAAAAGAAAAAAGGAGATCAAGTGTTCACAATTCTGCTTCCTGTAAGAACCACCTGAGAAGTTGGATTTAAAAAATAAATAAATAAATAAATAAATAAATAGAAGATAATCTAGCTTTGCACCAAGAGATTTTTATTTAATTGGCAAGGGGAGGGGTGAAGGTGCAGGTGGAGGTGTTAAAGAGTGAGAATTCTAAGATCCTTCTTACTCTTAAATACCATCATCTAAGCCAAGGAAGGGTCAAATGTTGCAAAGAATGATAAGATGCTGTTTCCATTGCATTTTCAGAAAATGAAGTCCAGAGAAGGGTTTGGAAAATACTTCCAAGATAATTTATACTTTTTCCTTTAACTGGGTTTCACTGAGTTTAACCAGTTTCTCCCTGAAAAATCATAAGTTGATTTCACTGAACAATTTCGAACTTCTACTTTAAAATTTCACAAATCACTGAGGTATAAATAAAAATACCAACACCTCACAAATAAATGGAATAATAAACAAAATCTATTTGTATTCAATAAAGAATTGATTTTAATCAATCGATTAACAAGCATATATAAAATCTTAGTCTGTATATTGTCCAAAATGAGTCACCCCAATATTATGGATGAGCAGGCTCCCTGCTCATTTTCCACCTCTCTCTTCCCCTAGACTGAGCCTGAAAATGTTTGCTTACTTGCATTGAAGCTAGTATTTATTTAAGTACTTAGTACAGGCCAGGTATTGCCCCAAGGATTTTACCAGTAAGTTAGTATTTGTCACCATTTTTTAATGAGGAAATTGAAGAGACACAACTTAGGAACACAGTGCTAAAAGAACACTGAAGAAAAAAATGGAAATAGAGCTTTAAAAGCTTTTAAAGGGAACAAGAGTTAGAGGGAGCAGGAAAGGATGAGACCAGAAGGGAAAGGAAAAAGAATTAAGATGTTTTACAAACATGTACAAACTCCCCATGATAAATGTAATCATTACACACTACAAATATATACTAAATTTAAAAGAAAAAAAAAGATTTTTTAAAAAAGAAGCAGTGGGGATTTACCGCTACTCTACACCAATCTCCCATCTCTCCTCTGCTTTCTTTCTACTATGCTTGTCTCCCACCCTGATTTGTGGAACCAAATTCCACTCTTGAGTTCAATGAAGGAGTATGAAGAAATAGATCAAGGGTGCAAACACACGTCCCTCAGATCCCTTTGTCTTCAAGCCTGGGCCAACTTTAATATTCCTGTCAGTAGGGCGACCTCTGCTGTTTAAGAAAATGCAACCTGGGTTAAAAACCAAGGACAAAAAGGTTCACTTCTTGCAGGCACAAAACTTAAAATGAAGCTATCCTTTTTAAACAAAAGATCTGTGTTTCCAGTCATAAAGAAAGCACGCCTTCTCCATAGGAGAATCAATCCAAAATGTATACGAGCCAAAACAATCCAGTCATCAATCTCCGTTTTCAGAATTGATTGTGTCTAAATTCAAGCCATGGAAGCATCAGAATGCCCCGAAATTAGTGCCCACCCCTCCAGTTCGATGCTGTCATCTTCCTGTGCTTGCACTGTTCACAGTGAACTGATGTTTCAACCTTAATGGCTATTGTCTTCTTTCAAACCTATGATTGAGAGAAGAAAGAATATTTCTTATCTTATACATTATTCTGATTTTTGAGCTTGCTGCTAAAAGCACACAGCCCTGGTTGCTTGCTTTCTTTACTGAGAAATTATAAAACATTTAGGGACTCCTGGGGCAAGTTAATCATAAAATATTCAGCAACATCTGTGTCATATTTACTGACAAAGTAGACCTAGAAAATATGGCGCCTGTATCCCACGCTACCCTGCATCACGTGGTAGACCATTAGACTGTGGCTGGAAGGCACTGTTTTATGGTTTCCCTCTGTCTTTCTCCCTCTCCCTCCCTCTCTCTCTCCCTCCCTCCCTCCCTTCCTCTGGCAGCCTTTCTCTCCAACTCCTTACACTCATGCACCACAACGGCAAGCTGAGAAGCAAGTTTGTATCACCTTCCTAGAGCAATTTCTAACCAAAGCACCTGGTCATGTAGAAGTGAGACTGTAATAATCCCCTTAGGAATTTACACAGGTGAATCATGGTGGGATAAGGGAAAGTAAACATGGTCACAGCCTCAAGACTGACCTTGTAGACAGCAAGAGCAACCCTTGCCTCCCTGGATTCCAGGAATTCACGTGTACAGAAGTTTCTAATCTCTTTGCCCCAGAAACTGACAGGATTCCCTAGAAAGGATAACTGGCTGGCAGTACATAGGAATTTTTTGAGACAGTATCTCAATAAATGCACAATCAGCACTTTCTAAAAGACCCTGTACAAGACTCTGCCTCAGTGTGACCCAGTACCTCTGCAACTCTCTCAGTGTTTTTGTATGAGGTGGGCTTTGGTGGGGAGGGGAAGATAAAGCAGCCACATGGAGAGTTTTAGGCAGCTACACTGATTTCCTCGCACAGGATCCTGGCAAACACCTTTGTCCGTGCAATTCTCACTCCAACCATATTTACTTTGGAAAGTTCCTCAGGAAGATATCGCATGTCCCTTTCAGAAACCTCTAGATTAGATGCTTGATAAGTAGAATGACCACACATTTTGTGTGCTTGCAATAGTCCTAATTTACACCTGATACTCTGGGTATTTTATTAATAGCAAAACCTTTCACTCAAAAGTGTCCCTTTTGAACTGCAGATTATATAGGAACCCTATATACAGTCCCTTACCACATCCTCACTGATGATTTTAGGGCCTCCAGGATCTTCCCCACAAAAATCTCCTCAACTAGTTTTCTATTTCAATTGCAAGGTGACACAGTTTTCCTCCTCTTCTGCTCTGCCTCCCTCAGGGCTTCCAGAGACACACTGCCTGAAGACCCCTTATCTTGGTACCTGAGGCTCCCATCACCAAGGGTGTCACTTATGGGTGCCACCACCAAAGCCAAGCACAGCAGCACCCACGCTGATTCCACTTCTGCATACTGAAGAAACGGGGTCACACATACCTCCTGATGCCTCAGGGTCCCAACAACTCCACTTCCTTGCATAGCATCTATTTTCATTGCTCATTGTCCCTGTTAAATAAACCTCCTTGCATTTTTTAGCCTACCATCTTTTGGGGTACTTTTGTTTCCTTTTGACAGTTAATGAACATTTCAAAATCAGATTTTAGATTTTGTATAAAACCAGTGGTATGCCACTTGCAAGGGCCAAAGTTTTAATATTTTATGAATTTTATGAGTAGTTGTTAAATATAGCTATCAATAAAACTTAAATCATATAAGCATACACCTGAATAAATTCTATTAAAAACAAAGGCAATAATTAGATTGTGGTAATAGTTCTACAATTCCATAAGCATATTACAATTCATAGAACTGCATAGTTGGAAGGGTGAATTTTATGGCATGTAAATTATATCCCAGTAACACTTTAAAAAATTTAAGGTAATACTCAGAACTCATCACTTGCTAATTTTTTTTTTATAATTTACTATGACCTATGCTCCTGAAGTTTTTTGGGGGGAGGCTTATTTTTTTTTAGGCTTTTTTTTTTTCAGTACTTGGGATTGAACCCAGAGCCTTCCAACTGAATGACATCTCCAGATCTTTTTATTTTTTATTTTGAGACAGGATCTCACTAAGTTGCTAAACTGCCCAGGCCAGGTTCAAATTTGTGATTTTTCTGCATCAGCCTCCCAAAATGCTGGGATTACAGCACTCGACACCACACTCACTTATATCTACTGTAACTTCAGGGAAGAAATATCATCTAATGGAATTCTACTGCACATCTCTTCCCAGATCCACATAACATTCCTTTGATGCCTTGAACTAAGCTATGATGAGAATTTGATGCCACAAAAATAGGAAAACATTACAAAATCAGGGTATGGTTCATTGATTGCCCAGACTTAAATAACTAGTATAATCATGAAAATCAAGCAGAGATTCCTCAAAAAATTTAAAACAGAAATTCCCTTCAACTCAGCTAGTTTCCTTCTAGGTATCTTCCCCAAAGAGTTGAAGACAGCATATTACCGTGATACATGAATACTTATGTTTATGTCATCACAAGTCATAATAGCTAAATCTTAGAAGTGGCCTATGTGTCCATCAGCAGATGAATGGATTAAGAAAATGTGGTATTTATACACAATAGAGTACTAGTCTGACATAAGAAGGATAAACTTCAGTCATTTGTAGGAAAATGGGGGCACTTTGAGACCATAAGGTTAAATGAAATAAATCAAACACACAAGCTTAAATAATGCAAGACTTCTCTTATATGAGAAAAAACAAAAATTAATGAAGACAAAAATAACAGCTAGATAATAGGAAAAGGGGAACTAGACCTTCTGCAAAAGAGAAAGGAGCCAAGACATGGAGGGAGGAGGAAGGGAAGGGGAAGGAGACAAAAAAAGAACTAAGATGTATTATGTACATGCACCAACTTGCCACAAGAAATGCAATCATCATGTACAGCAAATATGTACTAATAAAAATTTTTTTAATTTTTTTAAAAAATAGTTGGGCATAGTGGTGCACACCTGTAATCCCAACTACACAGGAAGCTGAGGTAGGAGGAGCAGAAGTTTGAAGCCAACCTGAACAACTTAGCAAGATCTTATCTTGAAATAATTGTTTTAAAAGGGTGAGGGTGTAGTTCTGCAGTAGAGCACTTGTCTAACCTGTGAGAATCCCTAGGGTTGATCCCTGGTATAGCAAATAAACAAAAAAGTGATGAAGGAATTGTTAATTGTGTAGCTTAAATTTAATCATGTTGTGTCTGCTGTCTTTACAATGGTAGTCACAATTGAAAGAATACTTTTCTAGTATTTGAAAACTACTATCCCAATTCAGAAGTCACTCATGTCATAGATGAATAAGAGCAGTATGAATGTTGGTTGACATTTTCATTTATCATAATGAAACAACACTGGAAGTGTAACAACAAAGATCTATCTCAGTACCTTCATAACCAAGCTTTTAATCCATTTCTGGTTATGTGACCCTGTTATCAGTGATAGATTTATAAAAAGTGATAGTGGGTTTAGTAAGAAACAACAAGTCAGGACTCAGCGCAACCCAAGACTCAACGCGAGCCTCAGGGGAACACCTGGCCAGCCTCACAGGACATAGAGGTACGCAGCCCACCACAGCTCAGCCCAGGACGCCAGAGCTGCTCATCAGGGACTGACCAACATAGCTGCAGGGCCTTGGAGAGCTTGGGCTCCCCCCATCAGAGTGCCGAGTGCACGCGAGCAACATACTTCAGTGGAGCGGCTTGTGTGTGCCCCATTGTAGAGCTGGTGGGCCCCTGTCCAGCCAGGACCAAGGCCCTGGCACTGTAGGCCTGGGACTCACCCAGGCATGCCCTGGCACTGTGGTTGCTCTGACCTCCTTGCAGCTAGACTCAGGGTCCAGGTGGCATCATACTCTGGGGTACACTCTGCCTAGCTCCCTGGGACCAGGAGGCCTTGGCCTCCACCCAGTTAAGACGGAGGCTCCACCTGAACACCCTGGGAGGCTGCCCTCACTGGCTTCACACAGGATCCGGCTCTACTGGGTCTTACAAATCAGCGCAACCCAAGACTCCACGCAACCCTCAGGGGAACACCCGGTCAGCCTCGCAGGACACAGAGCCACATAGGTTCTAGAAGAAAATGACTAAGAAGCTAGGATTAGAGATCCCATTCAACCCAGCTATCCCTCTTCTGGGCATTTTCCCAGAAGAATTGAAAACATCAGACCACAGTGATATCTGCGCACCCATGTTTATAGCAACCCAATGTGTAATAGCCAGATCTTGGAAACAACCCAAGTGCCCATCAATCAAAGAATGGATAAAAAAGATGTGGTATTTTTATACAATGAAGTACTACTCAGCTATTAAGAAAGATTGCATTGAGACTTTCATAAGTAAATGGTCACGACTTGAGTCCATACTCATAAGTGAGATAAATCAAACCCACATGTGTAAATACCATATTGTCTCCCTAGTGTAAGAAATGGGAAAAGTATATATGATCCAAAATCTATAATAAATACTATGTAAGGGTAAAAAGCAGCTCGAAGAGCAAAAGTAATTGGGAAGGGAAAAGGGGGAAAGAGAAAATGGAAAAGGAAAAGATATAAACCTGTATATATGTATATGTAAGATAACTAAAATGAACACACTGCTGAATGTATTCGTTATTGAGAAAAGCAATTAAGACTCATATGATTGGATCAGTTTTACATGCCTATATCTGTTAATGTAAGTAACCATTTTGAAGATAACAATACACAGTATTGCAACCATTGTCAAGTTTCTATCATCCTGTTTTGTAAACCTGCAGTGTTACTGTTGTGCATTTACTCTAGTCGTTTGTTTGTCTCTTTTGCTTGTTGTCTTTGTTATATATGTCTTTTTTTCTTTATTCTTTGCTTAAATAAAAAAACATTTTACACATAAAAACATTAAGAAAAAATCTTTAAATGGAAAGAAAATGAGCTTGTTGTTGCTATACATAAAGATTAAAATTTTGCCTGTTGTCCTCTATCTCTTTGCTATGTACAACACATTGATATTACAGAATTAAAAAAAAAAAGAAACAACAAGTCATACAGAGAAGCCAGTCATGGTGGCACACACCTGTAATCCCAGCACTCAGGAGGCTGAAGCAGGAGAATCGTTGAAAGTTCAAGACCGACCTTGGCTAAAAAGTGAGCTCAAGGCCAGCCTGAACTACATAGCAAGACCCTGTCTCACAAAGGCAAAAAAAAAAGTCATACACAGTATTTTATATTTAAGGAATATTTGCACATTTTATGCTACTATGTTTTATGTCAGAAAAATGTAGATTATATGTTACATATATGAATATACATACACACACGTACTTAATGTTGTTAAACACTGCAGCATACCACTGCCTACAGTCCTCATTTCTAGGCTTCACTTGAAAGATAATCCGGTAATATTGCCTATGTACCCACATAATAACAGAGCTGGATAGAGTCAAGGTAGTATCTTATTCTCCGTTAGTCAGGCAACAAGTCGCCAGTTCATGTACACCCCCTGCCACTTATTGTTGTACACTAAGCTTCTTGTATTGTCATAACCTCTGTGATTCTTGAAGGCTCAAGTTTATACCCACTCATGTTGGCCCCCTCCTTGGGATTCAGACACTAGGCCGTAAATTCAGAGCTGACAATGGATAAGTGAGACAGCCACTGAGGGTACTGACTTCCTGTGGTACACTAATCACCCTCAAAGACATCCACAATCTAATCCCCAGAACCTGTGAATCTATTATCTTTCATTGAAAAAGGGACTGTGCAGGTGTAATTAAGACTCTAGAGCAAAAAAAAAAAAAAAAAAAAAAAAAGACTCTAGAGCTGGGGAGACACTTATCTGGGTGGGCTTCTTGGAATCACATGGCCCCTTATCAGAGTGAGGCAAGAGAATCAGAGTCACAAAAGGGAGATGTAAACACAGAAGCAGGGACTAGAATAGTATACTTTGAAGATTTCATGAGCCCAACACTGTCAGCCTCAAGAAGCTAGAGAAAGCAAAGAAACAAACTCTTCTCAGGAGGCTCAGAAGAAACACAGTCCTCTTGACACTGATTTTATCCCTCTGAAACTCATTTTAGACTTCTGATCCCCAGAACTGTAAAATAATTATATTAAATTTGTGTTGCTTAAATCACCAGGTGCATGGTATTTGATACAGCAGCAATAGGTAACTAATATGCCTACCACTACTCTTCCTTAACATATATTCTCTCCCTCTTCCCAGATTCTCTTCTACTCAACCATATCCCCACAGGAAGTTTTGTACCAGACTCTTCAAACTAAAAACTATGTTTTTGCTTAAAACATTGACTTCAAGTCTGTGATGAATAGAAGTTCAGGAAAGAACAAGCAGGGAGTCCAAATCTCGGAGACGCTCTCATGCCTCTCTCTTACTGTTACATCTGGTAAAGCCCCACATCCTCTTTGCTCTCACTCAAAGTAAAAGAGGCAATGGGAGAATCATAGCAGCTTATGCAAATAAACCCCAACTTCCTTCCAATCTGGCAGTACATTGTCCCTCCTCTACCTCATTTCTAGCTTTTCCCTTTATGCCAACCCAGTTTGCATTCTTTGCCTTCCCTCCAATTTCGTCTTCGCAGGTCACCAATCTGGTGTTTCAGCTCTTGTTTAATTGGTGCCATTTTCTAAACTCCATCTAACTGTTCCTTCCTGCTATAGTATCTCCACCAACTGCTAACTCAGAATTGAATCTCTCTTGGACTTGCCCCATAACTGCTCTGTATTTCATGGCAACCACTTATTCCAATGCTCCAGGCCAATCTCATCTCAGCAACAAAGAATTTAAGTACCTGTGGACCTGGAAATGAAGAGAAATATGTCCTCTTTTTTAATAGATGTATTTGAGAATTCAGATTCATATTTTTCTAAATAATAACATTGTAAGTGTATGGTTCTGTCCATTAAACACATTATTTACCTGGAACATAACTACATAATCTACAGAAATCCCCTGTCATCAATGTCACACAGTGGTGTTGAGGTACAGCTCTAGAATGTTCCCCCAAACTCTCTTGTGCTCAGAGGCTGGGTTTTGTAAGATGATTGGGGGGGTGATATACTCATCAGTAAATTCACAGATTCCCTTGAAATCTTGCCTAGATTCACAAAATAGAAACTTCCTCTAACATGTCCACCTCTTAAAGAAGTTCCTTTAACACCTCTGCCCTTCTGCTTTTCTGAAAGAGAGAGGCAACCACTTGCCTGATTGGGATTGGAGCAAAAATCCAAAACTCAGACATGATCTCTGACTGAGTCTAGAGAATCAGGCCGAGACTCTAAAAACTGCAGATCTGTGAATTTGGGAAGAGTATATTAAGTGTTCCTTTTACTCAGCAGGGGAGAAATTTGAAGAAGAGATAAAAATGACAATTACCAAGAAAATAAGCATTCCATTTATATACTCCAATATAACGCATATATATATATACACATATATGTATTTTCATCTTCATTTCTTTTTCTCTTTAATCTGAAATGGGATAATACATCACATATTAGTCTCCAGATTATTTTTTCACTTAATAATCTATCTGTGTACTTCTTTTATGGAAATGACCACTATAAATTGAGATTTTATGTTATATTATCTCCCACTGGACTGAAATATTTATGAGGGCAGGATTAGTTCAACCAAAACTTAAAGATAAAAAATAATTGAAACAGCTAGAATTGTCAAAGGTAAGAGGAATTGAATACTCATACTAGGGTAAGCATAAATTGACCAAACCATTCTTCAGAACAATTTAGCAGAAGTATTAAGTTCCTTCAAATATGCATAAACTCTGGCATAATAATTTAATTTTTAATAATTTATCTGAAAGAAATAACTCATGTGCTACAGATCTCTGAGTACAAGTAATCTAAATGTCCAAAATCAGAAGACAAATAGAATATAATGGAACTTTATGTAGCTATAAAAATTTGATTTATAAATGTTTTATAGTTCTATTAATATGTTTATAATACATTTAATGAAAAAGAAGTATAAGACACAAAATATCATTTGACTATATTTTTACAAAAACATATTGCTCTAGATTAAATAACAGATCAGAGAGCTATGGGTCAAAATATTCTGTTCTTTTAACAATAGTTTCCTCCTTATACAAGGGATGATCAAAGAGTATGGTGAATATCTAAATTAAGAATAAATTACTACAGTAAAAAACACAGTACCAAGGACAATGGGATATGTGTGTTCAAAGCAAGGGGGAGTATTTTAAGTGATTTAAGGAAGGTCAATGGCAATGTATCTCTTACTATAATAAATTTGTAAACATTCACTATTTTTTATCACACCTCATTGATCAAACATTTTCAGGAATTTCTGTCAAATAGAAACATTATGGTGTGTTCTCACCCAAATTTTTTTAACAGATCTGACACTTTGTGACTTCTAGGTCTTCCGCAAATCAAAATGACCATGAAAGGTAAAAAGTTTGAATCAATTCAGGACACGGAAGCAGCCACAACAACACAACTAAAGATACCCGTGAAAGAACTGTTTCAGAAAGTGGCAAAAAATGATGTGTGTTCAAAGTGAGAGAAGTATTTTGAAGTACTTTATTGGCAACATGTCCTGTACTGTAATAATTTTTATTTAAATTTAAATATTCATTGTATATTTTATCACACCTTATATTCATTCTTTAATCCTTACAAGATTTGGCCTTGGAATTATACATAATATTATTGTACTTGTCTACATTCCCTATTTTCTCTAAAATTAGCATACATTGCTTTTCTTTTAATCTGCATGTAGCGCAGTATTAAAAATGCCAACTATATATTTTTTCAATTTATTAGTAGTGGGTAGTACATAATGAATACATTCCTTGCAGGGAGTTGGGGAGTTCCCTCTCTCCTTGCTGCACCCATCTCTTGATCCTGTTCATTTTTTTTAACATGTTTGCAGTACATAATGAAATGGAGGACAGGGGGGAGAGTGGAGAAATAGGGAATGAATAAAGGAATTGGGACATGTTGTGTACATGCACCAACTTTACACAAGCATACATTGCTTTTTGTACTAAGAAAATTAAAAATATAATTTTAAAAGAAAAAAGAGGGCGCTTCCCATCCCAGAATATATTTTGGTCATATTTTTTCTCCTAATCAACTTCAAAACAGCTATATTTTGGTTAATTGCTACTGCTCTTCATGGTTCTTTTCCCCAGTGCATACATCATGTGGATTTGTGGCGGATTCGCAATTACTCATCCTCTCCTCAGCATATCTATTATTTTCATCACAGCTCTGGTAGGTGTGTGTCATATGGCAACAAGAGAGAAGCAATGAAGCAGCTCATCAACACTGCTACAGTGTCAAAAAGGAAATAAAAGACTAAGTTGAGAGCAAGGATAATTTGGAGCAAATATACTGAGAATTTTAGATTTCATACTGAGAAGGAAATCAGAGGAAAATTATAATTGCATTTGCTGTCCATGTGTTAGAACAAACAAAGAACTTGTCTCCTCACCTATTCCCTCCCGTGCCGTACAATTTGTGCTATCATTTTATACACTTGTTTTGCTTATGCAGATGATAAAAAAGCAGGCCATTTCTTATGCTATTTTCCTCTTCTGTCAGTAATGCAATTTTAGCCCTGTCAACTGATCTCACCCAACCAGTGTCTAAAATCACAGTTTTCTCTTAAATCTGAGATAAAAAGCAAAATGTATTAGGATCTTGTATCCTATAAGTAGAAAATGTCTTAAAGAATAACATGAATCATGTAGAGTGGTCATTAAATAATAGGTACCATTCTAAAAGCCATGCACCCACATTAACATATTTAACTCTTCCAGCTCTAATAGAGTACCTACAACTCATTATACACATCTGAACACTGTAGCATTCCACCTAAGTTAAATTGTTTGATATGACACAAGCTGTATTCCAGGACTGGGTCAGAGGTCATCCGCCACTGAAGTCTCCTGTGTTGTACTGCCTCTTACTCATTCATA